>JACXGM010035021.1:0-11800 GCA_016801145.1 Umbra pygmaea | reverse complement strand
ATGTGTTTTCTGGTTTAGGCGTTAGGGTAAAATGTGTTTTCTGGTTTAGGCGTTAGGGTAAAATGTGTTTTCTGGTTTAGGCGTTAGGGTAAAATGTGTTTTCTGGTTTAGGCGTTAGGGTAAAATGTGTTTTCTGGTTTAGGCGTTAGGGTAAAATGTGTTTTTTTGGTTTAGGCGTTAGGGTAAAATGTGTTTTCTGGTTTAGGCGTTAGGGTTACAGTGTTAGTTGTGGGGTTACTTGAGGTTTAGGTTAGGCATTAGGTTTAGTAAGAAACATGGATTTTGTAGTTAGGTTGGTTTCAGGTCCCCACAAGAATATAAATACTTGTGTGTGTGATTTTCCCATCTGCAATGATGTGGAAGACAGTCAACAGGTGTTTAGCTGTGTTTTGGTGTAAGGCATGGTGCAACTTTCTGGTTTAGTGTTAGATGTTAAGGCTGGATTAAATTTTGCATAAAAGTTAGGATATTGAGGTTAGGTTGAGGAATATGTAACATAGATCTCTGGGTATGGTCTCAGATCCCCATAAGGAAGTGTGTGTGTGTGTAGTCTGGATGTGTGCATTTTGTGATCTGTTCCATCTCCAAACTAGGAGTGATGGTGTCGTTGTGCCCAGCGGAGTGACACATTTGTCCCAGAACGTGTGTGTGTGAGGGGGGCACACCATCCAGGAAGATGGATTAACACGGAGAAGCTAACTGCTGGATGACTTATCTCTGATACACAGACACCGTACCCTGTGACCCCCCCCCTCAATGAGCCGACTCCCAGTCCCGCGCATTTATCCACTCACTTTCCTGTTCCATCGTCCTCCATCATCCTTAGTACAATCTACCAGATAGATGGAATACTGTATCTTTACTTCTCTATTTCTAAATCATGCTGTTGGGATTGTCATTAAGCTCAAAGGTTTGGGGGGTTACTAAAGCCTCAAAACAATTAATAAATAAAAAACGATGTCAGTTCTTCCTTCCATAGGTTTATCTATCAATTGGAGTGGTTACATTTCTCCAGCCACATTACTTCCTGCAGAAACATGGTCTGGGACAAAGCTATTTTTGTGGATTACCCTTTTAAAAATATCAGATTGAATTGGAGAGAGAGATAAATCCCCCCTATTAAAACTGTGTTTGTAAGGCTGTTTTTTTAACACAGCAGCCTGAGTTTTAACTTTTTCCCATTAATTGGCCATTTGGCGGATCACATTGGATCTCCTCAAGTAAAATCGTATTTTTATCAGGGCTGATTTGGTCTCATTAGTGCAATAAATATCAGAACTCGGCTGCCCCTGTTATTGCAGCCTTTGTAACGGTGCTCTGTTGGGGTATGTTTGATGTGAACTGAACGTGTCCACAGACTAGTGGAGACATTGTAGAAGAACAGGCTGCTCCATTCAACCCATAGAGGCAAGCAGGCGCTAAGTGAGCCTCGCGGGGAGCAATTAGAGACATCACTGTGAAATAAGCATGATGAGGAAGCACTATTAATGAGGGCTGTTCTCTAACCAGTAGCCACTCCTCGCTGTCTCCTGCCAGCTCTCTTAGTCGATGGAAATATATTATTGACATGCAATCTCTCAGATATCCGTGAAATGACCACGAAGTCTTAACTACAAAATCCGTGGCAGTTTTACGGAATCGCATGATGACGAGGGTAAATAGGGTAGATTTTGCAGGTTGGTAGGATGGGGATGGTCGGTTGGGGTAAAAAACATGCGACTCACATACCAGATATTGTGAGTTCGGATCCATGCAGACACTTGCATCCAGCGTGATGCTGACGTGTTGCAACTGTGCTTTTTATCATTTTTTCCTCACTGTCACCATGGTTACAAACAATACATTACGAGTTACATGGAGTTAACAGCAATGTTTCTGAGTGGTTAAGGTTAGGTTAGGGGTTTGCGTAAGGCTTAGATCGAGTTAACAGCAAGGTCTCACTGTGTGCCCATCGCAGACTTTTCCGTGAAACTGCCACGGATTTTGATCCCATTCCGTGAAACTGCCATGGATTTTGAAGTTGAGACTCCGTGGTAATTTCACGGATTTCTGAGAGATCAGGCTGCTTAATGAATTATCAGCTGAAAACAAACAGCATCTAAAGTGCACTGTTTGTGGACACATTGCACACTACAGTATACTGTTATGTTCTACATTAGGGTTAAGGATCTGCATTGTTGCCCATAGGGCGAGGATTCTTTACCTTTTAATCCTTCTATTTTGAACTGATGATAACTCTGAATAATTGTTACTATAAAATTTTTAACACCTAAATGCTGATTGACTGAAAGTTGTGGTATGTTTAAGCAATTAAGGCACGACGGGGTCTGGTACAGTATATGGCCAATATTCCACGACTAAAATCTGCAAGATGCATCGCTGGACACTTAGCCACGGTATATTAACAATATATCTCCAAGCCTCGAGATGCCTTATTGCATTTATTAACTGTTTTCCAGTGCAATTAGAGCAGTAAAGTGTGATGTTAAATGAAAAATGTGATTTCATACTGGTGTATAAATAAAATCTCATATTCAAATCATTCAGTTTATAACAGACACCCTTATACCATGGGTAGGGTCAGTTGAACGGTTTTAACCATAGCAATTACACACCTAATGGTTGTGGTATATGGACCATATTTCACAATTAAGAGCTGCATCCAGGCACTATGCATTGTGTTATACATAAGAACAGACCTTAGCAGTGGTATATTATCACTTTGGCTTTATTGGTTGAGTAGACATTTCTAGATTAGTAACTCAAATGTATTCTAAGGCAACAAAAACGTCAACATTGGGTAAGGTTGAATATAGTTTTGGTGCATTTTCATCTCGTGTTCTGAAGCATTCTGCCTCTTGCCCAGTCCATCTTTCTCCTTCTCTGCCAACGACAGTAGGGAATAACAATCAGACAGTATGTAGGTCAGCCTATTGCTGTGCAGCGAACATCACTCTACTCCTCCTCTACCTCACTCACATCTTACTCTGCTCTGTCATTCTCTCCATTACCCTATTACTGGACTGAGCGGCTTTGAACACGTTTATTTTCTCATTATAGGCCAAGTTGAATCTGATTCACCAGCTGCCAATCTTCTAAAACTTTGTTTATCAAATGACAGGTCTGAATCCAGTGCCTGGTGTTGGCTGGATTATAGTGTGTGCCTGGAAATATGTTGCGTTCCAATGAAAAATGAACATGTACATCAAGTTCTGTATGACTATTAACCAACATTATATGCTATTAAAAATGTAATAATACAGTAGATTCACAGCGGCAATAACCACACAAAGAAGAGACTTAAAATAGCTAAATAAAACTTTAATAAGTCTAGTTGCAAATGTACATAAATTGCACAGCCACATTGTTTTAAGATATTGTCAACACAAATTCATCTGTACATTATTGTTTTCGTCACTATTGTCCAATGAAGCAGAATCCAGCAAATACTTGACTTTCAACATACTTACAAAAGTGTTTTCTACAAGATAATAGAAAACATACAACATATTGACTGTATTTATAGATGTATATTTTTACTAATAGATTTTTTTTAGCAACTGAAACGGTTCTCTATGTAGCAGATGCGGCATTGTGTCTCAGTCTGTCTTACATTCTCTAATAATTTGATGAAAGTGGAACAGAGATGGGACATGACTGCAAACATACCTAGTTTTTAGGTAGTCAATGGACTAATGGACATAGCATTACCTATTTCAAAAAGCATTATGATGGTTGTCATTGGTAACTCTGGTAGGTAATGAGAGGGTACATACTGTACCGGTAGTCTATTTATCTGGCGGATTTGTTGTATTTTCCCTGTTACGGTTGTTTCTAAGTTTGGGTTGTACATTAGTGGGCTACCTGTGCGATACCATGTGGGTTATAAAGAAAATAACCCTCAAGAAAGGTGTCTAAGAACTAATTAATAATTATACCTCCATAAAAATATAAAGGCAATGTTGTTGCATTAGCAGAGATGGCATTTACACTAACAGCTGTACTATCTTTGCCTATACTCTATTCGAAATGTTCAATGATACAAATTAAATTTAACCCCGAATGAAGTACTTTCTACAGTCAGTCCACTCTGCCCTCCACCAACGACTGGATATAGCAGAGATATCTGTTGAAGTTGCCTATTTTGAGCCAATTAGGTTAAATCTACTGGCTTAAAAGTGCACTTTTCTGCAGTCAAAATGATGGTTGTTTTAGTTGTAAAGCTCAATTATTTCATGGGACCCAGAAATCCCGGCTATTGCCTTGCTAATGAGAAATGGTTGTGCTTTTATTTCTCTCTACAATTTTCCGGGCATAGATCGATGTTCTTTTGACATTTTCCAGCACAGTTTACAGTTAACATTGTATTCTTTGTTTTGCTTTGCATTTTGACACATCCAAAGTGCTTTTACTTTGAAAGAAAAGGAGGAAACTAGTGTGGGGTAGAGAGCAGAGTGTTTATCTAAAACCTGGAGATCTAACCGAAAAGATGACTGCTTGAGATATTTACAATATACATTATGTCATATCAATCAATACAGCAGTATTATCGATCACAAGGTACATTTACAAAAAAATGCTATTTTTAACATTAGGTAAAAATATTGTGAACATTTATTTACACTCATTTCTAAGGCTGGCCAGCCTCTCGATACACTCATCGATATCATATGATATATAATCACATATTAAATATATTTTTTGTCTGCAGCAACTCATAAAAAGGGGACGTTCATCAACTTCCTATATTGGCAACTTAAAACAAACTGTGACACAGTTGGGCGTAACCATTGGTTATAGCGCCAAAATGAGGCATGCCGATCTTAGTTCATCTGTAAGAAAAGGAGTACAAAAATATACAAAATATATATGCTGAAATGTCTGGGGGTGATAAGAGTCGGTCCACCAGTCCAAGAGGGCCATTCAGAGGAATTTAAAGATCCCATATTAAGACCAACTGCATATTCACATTCAAAGACAGAGAGGAAACAAGGAAGTTGGAAAGACAAACAGTCGAGGCGATGTGCCAAAAAGCCAACTTGTGGCCACAGTCTAGATGCAGCATGCTTCAGTGACACTAATTAGCAAAATGGAGAGTTACGAGGAAGATTCTGACTTTTGTTATAAGAAAGAATAAGATTGTAACCTATGAGGTGATGTATGAGCACAACAGTCCAGTGTATGTCGTATAATGATGTTTTCAACAACACAACGTTCTTTCATTGTGCTACATCAGACTAACCGGGGCCATTGTCCCAAATGCAACCTACGTACAACATTGTTCCAACACTAATTCAACATTAAAGACGTAGCACTAAAGCAATCCAACAAGGTCAGTCTCAAAAACCTAGACATAAAAAGTGAATGGAGAAATAAAACAGGACTAATGTATTCTAATGTATCAGGTGCTACTGTGCTCAGTGTTCAGTCTCTTCTCTAAACTCTAATAGCTTCAGTCGTTAAAACACTCGGTCACCAACTGCTCTTACATTTCATAAATACTATCCGATATCAAAATTATCCCATTCTCTATTATCATTGCGTGACATTATCAAAAACTAGATCTCCGGTATATTTATATATAGGAAAAGAAATATGCATACATCTATAATAAATTTCATTAACATAGTCTCACGTATAGATCCTTATTTAGTGTTCTTAATACATTAAGTGATGTATATATTTATTCTATATATATCCTTATATAAATCCACAGTTTTATGTTGTGCCTTTTTTGCAGGAAGTGGGGACTTGTAGGATCAAAGTAGAGATGTGTATCTCACTTAAGGCTTTTCATGTACCACACTTTGTAGGGGACTTGCAGATGGGGGATTTGGATAAGGTGTAGGGTCAGGGGGTAGCAGGGACAATTTGGAACACACCCAAGTAAAGGAGATTGGACAACATCTCTCAATGCTCCTAGTTGGCTCTTCAAAAGACTGACATACGGTGTATGTAAAATAAGCATAGGAAAAAAATACTTTTTTGAGATTTAACACTACTATAATTTAGCATTTGTTGTTATTATTTTGTTTTGTACCTGGTTCCTGTAACCTGGTCATAAAAGTAGAGTGATAAGGAGGTACAGAAAGGAGGTCAGACCAGGAGGTAAACACAGAGAGGTACAGAAACAGGTATCTGACGTACAGATATCGTGTGGGATGCTGCCAATCCCACCATGGCAAAGTTTACCCAGTGTATTTCATTTACAAAATATACAACGAGAGCTCACACTTGTAACTGGAAGAGGGACAGCCTCTATGTGACTTTTTACACAGTACCCAATGCCCGTTTTTAGTTTTGACCATTGGAAACAAAGCTATGCGTAGATATTGTAATGCGTGTTTGACTAAATTGAGCTCATTGTGTTCATTAATATATTATATCATATAATATACATTAATATAGTGGTTTGAACCAAGCTGAAAATGTCCCAACAACTGATACATCCAATGGAGACATCCACGTCGGTTTGATTGAAGCAGAGTACAGTTTATATGTACAGCTTGTCCTGTCTTCTCTTCTGCAAGGCCCAATGGTATTCACATCTGTCCACTGATTAGCTGTCACTTTCCACGTTAGCTGTCCGTAAAACTGAAGTCCCGCCTCCTCTGCCAGGGCCTTCACAGTAGTCTGCTCACCATGTAGTGTCCATATAAGGAAGTGTCCTCTGCAAGCAAGCCAAATAACACACATAGGGACATGCGCACACAGACTCTCTCTCTCTCTCTCTAGCAGTTGCTGCTGTTCCGGAACTCTCCGTTTTCAGTGATCTGGAGCTTGGTGGGGTTGGTGGGCGAAATGCCGTTACGGGCCTGCATGCTGTAGCGCTCCTTCAGCTGGGTCAAAGCACTCATCAGGCGGGCGTTGGCTGCATCCAGAGAGGCTATACGCTTTTCCTGCAGAGAGAAAGAGTTAGAAAGAGAGAGAGAGAGAAACAAACAACTGGTTAGAGGGGGGGAGGTAGAAGCAAACAGCAGCAGAGATACCAAATATAGACCTGTGCAAAGTTCTGCGGTGCGGTACAAAGACAGACATTTAGGCAGCCAGACACGTTCATGGAGAAATGAAAACGCAGTCTTGGGCTGCAAATGTTGTGTGTTGTTTACTGTATCATCCGAAGTCCTGTCGCGTTCACCCACCCGGGCTGTTCGCCTAATTCACTCTTCACTTTTCTGTCGCGCCCTTTAATGAGCTTTCCATACTCATTCTCTTTTTCTGTTGACTCTGGGAGCGGCTCATTGCCTCACCGCCGCCCGTTTATTTGCACACCCAACTCCCATTACTTCTGTGACCATGAGTTTCCTTTTGTGTGTGCGACCATATGTGTGTGTGTATTGTTGTTTCTGAGTTGACATCGACATGTCTGCGTCGTACAGAAGTACATTTGTATGAGTCACATTGAAGTTATTGCGTATTGCCTTAGCATCTTGGGCTACAACACAGAGCTGCCACTCTGCTGTCAGAAGAAGACAGAATTTACAGATTAAAAAATGAGCCACAGCAAGGATGGGAGATTGATGTAAATATTAGTTAGTCTGTACACTAAAAGCTGCTCTCAGCCATCCGAGCCTTGTCACTGCCACTGACTTAAATATCTCAATGTATTTCCATGTTCTGTCACACTTCACGTCTCGTAGATGACAAACAAACACACACATGCACAGTAGGACAGTGTAGATATACACACAGCAGGACACACCAGAATATATTGGGCCCAGTTGACTAGGCGTTGCGCTGGCTTCAGTGTCTCTCTTGAGGAGGGTAAACACAGCATGCATGTGGGACAGGAAGTGTGTATGTGGGACAGGAAGTGTGTGTGTGTGGACAACTCTCATTACATTACTCAGGAAATGACATGTACAGTCGTGATCAAACGTTTTGGGAATACAACAGATACAGATTTTCACGAAGTCTGATGCCTCAGTGTTGATGATGGCAATTTGCATATACTCCACAATGTCACAAAGAGTGATCAGATCAATTGCAAAGTCCCTCTTTGCAATGAAAATTAACTTAATCCCAAAAACACATTTCCACTGCATTTCAGCCTTGCCACGAAAGCACCAGCTGCCATCATGTCAGTGATTGTCTCAATAACACAGGTGAGATGGGGTTGACAATTACAAGGCTGGAGATCACTCTGTCATGCTGATTGAGTTAGAATAACAGACTGGAAGCTTTAAAAGGAGGGTGGTGCATGAAATCATTGTTCTTCCTCTGTCAACCATGGTTACCTGCAAGGAAACATGTGCTGTCATCATTGCTTTGCACAAAAAAGGCTTCAGAGGCAAGGATATTGCTGCTAGTAAGATGCACCTAAATGAACCATTTATCGGATCATCAAGAACTTCAAGGAGAGAGATTCAGTTGTTGTGAAGAAGGCATAAAGGCGCCCGAGAAAGTCCATCAAGCGTCAGGACCATCTCCTCATGTTGATTCAGCTGCAGGATCGGGGCACCACCAGTGCAGAGCTTGCTCAGGAATGGCAGCAGGCAGGTGTGAGTGCATCTCCACCTTTAATGCCAACAATTTTGCCTAAGAGCACAGCCATGAATAAAGAATGGTACGAACACATCCTCCGAAAGCAACTTCTCCCAACCATCCAAGAAGAGTTTGGTGATGACCAATGCTTTTTCCAGCATGATGGAGCACCTTGCCATACCTCTTAAACTGCATTCAAGCAGGTATAGCTCTCTGATTGCCACAAAAGACCACACTTCCTTCAACCGCATCTCCTTCCAGTTCTCCACTGCTAATGATTGGAACATACTGCAAAAATCCTTGAAGCTTGAATCCACTGTCCCTTTAACTACATTTAAAGTACTACTATCAAATCTACTGTCAGACCAATGTACATGTTAACTCCACCCGCTCGTTTTGGCTGTTAATGCATTTTGCACACTCCCACCCACACAGCTGTCTTTAAAATGTTTTGCACACTCTCTTTCCCACTGCCTCGGTCATTATGCCACCCACTCTAGTGTTATTTCTGCACTGCCACTTTGTGTATTCCAATAAATCGACCTCTATCTCAGACTCCCATACTGAGTCTTTGCCACTGACTGTATATTATGCTGCCACGCCACTGTATTTACCAAATATCTACCTCCATATGCTGACATTTGTCATATATGCTGACCTGTACAAATTCTTAATTGTTTAATTTGAAGATCTGGACACTGTATTTCAATTTTTAAAATTTTTTTTTATTCTGTACCTCTTTGTCGTGTAATTCATGTTTAACTGTATGTCTTCTGCACCTTAGTGCTTTTTTCTTGGCCAGGTCGCCGTTTCAAATGAGAAACTGTTCTCAACTTGCTTACCTGGTTAAATAAAGGTTAAATAAAAAAATTAAATATAAATAACACGAAAGTGTTAACTAAGTGGCTTGGGGAACAAAACATCTACATTTTGGGTCCATGGCCAGGAAACTCCCCAGACCTTAATCCCATTGAAAACTTATGGTCAATCCTCAAGAGGTGGGTGGACAAACAAAACCCCACAAACTCCAAGAATTGATCACGCAAGAATGAGCTGGCATCAGTCAGGATGTGGCCCAGAAGTTAATTGACAGTGACACGGCGGATTGCAGAGGTCTTGAAAAAAAAGGGTCAACACTGCAAATATTGACTCTTTGCATAAACTTCATGTAATTGTCAATAAAAAATCCTTTGACACTTATGGAATGCTTGTAATTATACTTCAGTATACCATAGTAACTACTGACAGAAAGATCTAAGGTCACTGAAGCATCCAACTTTGTGGAGACCAATACATTTGACCACGACTGTAGTATATTTATTTTTCTTAAATATTGGGGACAGCCTTCCATTCACAGGCTTTATTCATCCATCTATTTATTCCTGACAATGTTTAGGTTTTCCTTTTATCCCCTGTAGGGGGACCAGTATTGGGATATGGCCCCTCCACACACCACCAGACCCCACATCCAGGCCGACCACATGGGCCATGCTCAGGACAAACGTGTGGCTCTTACCTGGGCATCAATGATCTTCTGTTTGGAGTCCACCACCGCCTGCATGTCATTGTGGTCTTTTTTCAGCTCCTCCTCAACTGACATTAACCTGGAAATACACAAAGGCACACACACACACAGCATTAAAAACACAGTTGCTACAAACGCATAATGATGTACGACCTCAGGTCCACGAAACCAAGTGGAAATGGAGCAGACAAGCCAGTGTGATATCTGGCTAATAATTCAAAATTAATTTTGCATACATTTGGTATGTTAAGCATTTTTGTGGTGGAAATGTGTGTGTGTACCGCAAAGACGAAGGGTGTGGGAGTATAAGCAATCACAAACATATTAGAGCGATGACTGGCCAGGTTGACAACGTAATCCTCTATGAGGAAATAACAAACAAGTTTGGGGAATTTGAATATTTAAAATGTGAGATTTTCATGTTACACTAAATTCAAAAGACTGCAACTGGGTTAGTATGTTCTAGGTATCTGTTAGTACTTATGTCTGTAGATATTCTCGCTGTAGAATTATAAAAAAAGAGCGTTTCTGCTGTGTATTAGAAGGTGTGTAGAGTTTATAATTGAATTTGTGAGATGTGTGTATGTGTCACACACTCTGGTGTGCTAGGCAATTAGAAATCTCAATCCTAGTTTGCACAATTCGTATATATCCAGTGTGTGTTTGTGTGTGTGTGTCCCTGCGCGCTTGTGTGTGTAGGCTCTAATATAGATAGCAGGGTGCCGTGCGATACAGATCTGAAGGGAACAGGGAAGCTTTGTGTCTTCTGACATCACAGACCAGGAGATAAGATCAGGAACACACTGGATATAACTATTATCACCCACACATCTCTCTGTGCCTATACAGTTGTATTCAAGTTTGGGCACCCCTGAAAGAAATTATTTTGCAATTAAACTATCTGTGAACTGAAAATGTATCGGAAAAAAGTGAAACATGAAACTGTTCTGTACATGTTCATACAGGATAACTGTCACATCTGAGCCCGTTCTATGTTCCGGGGCGGCAGTGGCTCAGTGGGTCAAGTAGGTTGTCCAGCTATCGGAAGGTTGGTGGTTCGATCCCCCGGTCCTCCTGACCAAGTGTCGAGGTGTCCATGAGCAAGACACCTAACCCCAGCTGCTCCCGATGAGCTGGCTGGCGCCTTGCATGGCTGACACCGCCGTCGGTGTATGAATGTGTGAATGAATGGGTGAGTGTGAGGCAATGTAAAGCGCTTTGGTGGCCATTGTTGGTCAGAAAAAAAAGCGCTATATAAATGCAGTCCATTTACCATTTACCATATGTTTAATGTCTGGATCAGTGGTTATCAAACTGTGGTCCGTGTACCACTGTTGGTACTTCGAGCACCCAGTGATGGTACACCGTTTGATTAGAAAAAATAAAAGGTTTTGATTTACTGTATTGTAACAGTTATCAAATATGCTGTGGGTGAACAGTAAAACATTTTTGGAAATGCTTCAGGTTTCCCTATTTTTCTCTAAGCGTACCTTCTGTGGTTTTGGCTAAACAGTTAAATTTAACGTTATATTCATCAGTCCAAAGCATACTGTATTAAAATTATTCTGGTTTATCAAGTTTACTGTTGCATAATGTAGACACAGAAATGTATGATGAAGTTTTAGACAAGGCTTCCTTTTGAAAACTCTCCCATGCAGATTCAGGTTGTGTAAGATACACTGTAAACAACTACCTCAGTGTCAGCTACACTGTGTAAGTTACGCTGTAAACAACTACCTCAGTGTCAGCTACACTGTGTAAGTTACGCTGTAAACAACTACCTCAGTGTCA
>JACXGM010035020.1:0-11800 GCA_016801145.1 Umbra pygmaea | reverse complement strand
ATCCTAGAGTAAGGTAAAAGTGCACGGGAGGAGCGGGAAGAGAGCGCACGAGGGGTTAACGGTTTTGGTGATTAGAGGGAGAGTTTTGGGTTATTTTTCGTTTCTTGAGAAGTAGCGGTACTGATTTATTAAACGTTGAATTGTTGCTTACAGAGTTGTTTTGTTCCAGTCCTTCTTCATACTATCGGCCTTACACTATTTTGGGGTTTTGAAAACTGTTCCGCTATTCGTGACGCACCGTCACTATGTAAGGTAACCACAGAAGCCGCCTGCGTGACCTGATTGGCTGCTGCATAGCGCGTCTTTTCCGTTGTGAGTGGAGGGGTTTTAAATAAACACAGAACCAGTGAAACTTCAATACGTAAACAACTTTTGTATCCTATACGTTCGTTATCATAGCAGTCCATCCTTTCAGCATGTCTACAGAAAACATTTCAGGTAAGTCATTTAGAGTGGGTTTGTTTTAAAATAATGCTGACCACATCAAATTGAAGCATTTATGGTTGATTTTCCTATTAAATGCCCTGCAGTTGTAGCTTCATTTACGTGTTTTAAATGTTATGTTTTATTTGTATCACATATCAGCCTACGTTAGAAATAGCCTATGGAAACGCATCTAGTAAGACAATCACATTAGTCAGCTTAATTAAAATAATGTTTTCAATTTAATCATTAACTCACTTATTTTTATGATCCAAATCAGACTTAGAGATGGAGCTAAATGATTTACTCCAGGAGTTCGCTGACGTGGTTGAAGAGTTGAGAGAGCCTTCCCAAAGCGTCCCGTACGCATACGAGCAGCTCCTGTCCGAGGCCAAACGTCGCACTGGGCTGGGAGACGAGGGCTCGGTGGTCAGTGATAGCGGAGTGGAGGACAATAGTGATTACAGTGAGTATAGAATGTAGTTGTTGATAAAGCTTGCACTAAATTGCATTTTGATTAACAAGATAAATGTAATGTTCTAAAGTGGAGGAGAGCGGTGTAGTAGACCGTGTAATCTATAATAAGGAAGAATACGGCTGCGAATACTTGCCTACATTTGACTGTGTATCTCACTTGAACCAGCATATTCATTAACCTTGACACTCTCATAAATTTAACATATTCATGAACCAGGATAGTGTGATAACGTTAACATAAAACAAGGGCTAAATACTAATTACATAATCCTGATCAAATTCAGGCTTTCAGGGTAATACAGATATATTCAACTTTACTCTGTCATTTGTACCACATATTTTTTTTGTGGTTTAACCTCTTGATCCATTCATCAATCCATCCGTCTTCTCTCGTTTTAGGCAGTGAGGCATCTTTGGGTAACAGTTTGAACACAAGTGAAGAGGAACTCCACACTGCAGGCATAAACTTTACTCCCAAAGGTACAGAGAACTATACTTCCACCATATACCCACTGCTTTGAGCTATCTGACTAATCTGAAGAGCTTATCTCTCTATACAGCGGCCACTGTTACTTTCACACAGTTGACTGAAAATGCATTACAACATCGCCCACTTGTTAAGTTTACACAACAAAGCTGGGCTACTGTGCTAGTAGAATGTGGCTCATTCAGGGCTAATATGTCCCGTTTAGATGGCTAGTGGTGGGGGTTAATTTGTTTTGCATGTGGGGGGGGGTGATATATAATGGCAATAATGTAACCCTGATTAGAGTGTGTGTATGGAGGAGATTGTATGTATGGAGGAGAGTGTGTGTATGAGGAGCAGACAGAGAATTGCCGAGTAGAAAGCAGTTGTGTGTGGGTAGACGGACACATTAGCCAGATGAGGGAGGAAACAGTACATTTTTAATGGAAGACCACAGAGTGCTGATTGAAGGGGCACCAATCTAAGTCTCTGACACATTATAATAGCACACCTGGCATACTTAAAGGACCGATCTGTGATTACGGCATCAATTTCAGGACTGTAAAGACTTGTATACTGTATATATACTATATAAGGTATACTGTTGCTTCTTGAAGAATGTAATTTGTAAATGCCCCACGAGATTACTTAAAGAGTGTTTCCCTTTCGGAAACCAAAATGCATATTTTTTTACTCCACTGTGACAAATACATTGTGGTTGTTTAGCAGATTCTCCTTTCTTGAGCGACTTACAGGAGCAATTAGGGTTAAATGTGTTACTCAAGGACAGAAGGAAAGATAGACCTGGTCACCTCAAGTGTTCAATAAGCAAACTATCAGTTACTGTAGTGTCTAAGCTATCTGCTGTTCACACATTGCCATCCTCTGTAAAAAAACATGACATTTAAAAGCCTAAAAACATAGACTAAACTATGATCTCACTGTCAGTACATGCCTCCTTAGCCATAGTTCATGATTTTGGGTATAGTTAATATTAACATGATATTAATATTACGATGTAATTTCTATTAAGCCAGTGGAATAAGAGGCTATGCTATCTGACATATTTGTTAAATCAGTGCGTTCTACTTCTGTGCATCACAAATGCCACAATATTGCATATGGTGCATTCATATAACATGTAGTTCAGTACACAGACAACAGGGCACCATTTAGGACTGCATCCTTCTCCTAATGTAATTTTCAGAGTTAGCTCAGGTTTCCTGCTCTGGTCCACAGGAGGAAATGCCACTGAACTGAGCTCTGCTACCGCATCTCTCCTCAGAAATGTTCCATTCCACCACTCGCTATTTCTTGCTTCTCACATTATTTTCTTTTTCTTTCCTAAGCCAAAATGGGAGACACAGCAGACCTAGAGAGATTCATCCACAGCTTGGACCAGGAACTTTCAGGTATGCGTATAAGACATTAATCCTAAAACCTTTTCTAATACTGTCATTTGAATTCCAAATTATTTTGTCCAAAACAAATCTAAAAACAACATATTTTCCCAAACAGTCAGTCTTTTCTTGTCACTTAATTCTATAATAAGCACATTGACTGCCTGGGATTCTATATTCTATTGTCTATTTACCCATGCATGACTTTAGCCTTAATGCAAAACACTGCCAGTGTAAATAGACAATTGTATTTACATATTATGTAAATGTTATTTAAATTAAATTGCTGTTATGACAATTGTTGTAGTGTAAATAGGCTCTTAGTTACATCTATGGCCTTACAGCTGGTTGCCTTTAATATTATACATTTATTTCCATTGAGATGCTAACATGCAGAGCGGCTTCTAGCCCCAGGACCCTAGAGTTTTCTAAAAGACAAGCTATTCCCACTAGATTTACCCAGAGGTCTGTTGGGCTTCACCAGCCCATAGGGTGCCATTTGGTACTCAGACTGTGCGTCACATCCCTGCAGTATCCAGCCTAATCTTATTGCTCCTCTTGGGTGTAAATGTTGTGTCTGGAGGGCTCAGGTGGGCTATCTACACGCCCTCCAGTCATACCGGCCATGTTAGCGTTATCAGTAGAGGGGCTGTGCTGTTTCAGTTAACTCAGGCAGAGAGGGAGACATTCACTCTACACACACGCGTGCACATACAGAAACACACACACTGTGCTATCAGTGGGCCAGACACACAGTGAACTGCTGTTCCCCATGAATCAAAACGGCTCCCAGCGTCTGTGCAATGCTGCTGCATGCTAATGACCACAAGTTTGTGTTTGTGTGGCGTTTGCTTTCTCTGTCCACCTGGCGCTGACCTGTCCCAATTTTATGTACCTGACAGAGATGTGAGCGGAGAGCCAGAGAAGGACAGTGATTGAGATAGCGGAATGAGAGTGATGCCTGGGACCACATATAGAGAGAAACATCCGGAGGCATTCTAGCACTGAACATGCCGTCACCCACACACGCGGAAGAGCTCTGTTCTGGTTGGTGAAAAAACATCTCTCAGCTGGCGCCTCAGAGTGAAAGAGGTTACCAATAAAAAATTAAAAGGGCATCTTATTCCAATAACTGAAACATTACTGAACCTGTGGAAAGACTACAACACCCTTCAAACCCAGCCTTTACAGAAAAGCTACTTTAATGTCAATGAAGCTGTTTGGTAGCCTAAAATCTCTCTTCAATGGGAAACCCTAAATGTCAGCCTGTATTCAATACATTGAATTACTTTTTCCTCTGTAAATGTAATTCTGGTGCTATTTTATACTCAGACCTGAAGGAAATATATCATGTTTTTTGAGATTAGTGAGAGCTGTTTGTTTTGTGTCATTTTGTCAACCTCCTGTTTCCTGATAATATTAAAACGCATAGATGTCTTTAAATCGAAAATGTGTTGAAAAATCTGACTGTAAAGCTAGTCACAGTGTCTCATTTATAGTCTATCTATTAGTTGTTTCTCAGGTCTGGTATTTTAGAAGGTGCCATTTTCATGTAATTATGTAAAATGTATATTGTAAAGAGATGTACAGTGTTTATAATGCATATATTACGAACCAACATGAGTAAGTGCCTTACCTGATGAGAGTGATGGAACGTTTGTACAGAGGAATGCACAGATTATTAAAACATGTATTTTTCAAATTCTATGTTGCTTTTTAGATTTCTTTCTTATTATGAACTGGGATGTCACTGAATCATTTTACCATATGTATTTTAATATTTAAATTATATCACAAATATGATTTTCATTATTAAGTAGATAATATGTAATTTACATGGCCCCAAACTCTGTGATTTGGTCAGTTATGCCACACTCCCCTCCATAATATTCCCATGTGCAAAAACAAGAATATAGTGGGATTGGTTAAAGAAATGTATAAGTTGGGCCAGAACCCATGTGAGTAAAACATGATTTTGAATATTCGTCATTGAGTTTGATACTCTGGTTTACATACGATCCAGTCCCTGGTGACATTGTTTTGTACAACACATTTTATGGTCACCTAAACATCTGCAATGGAGTGGGTATCAGACTGAAATACGTAGAGAACGATAGTGCAGCTGAAGTATTCTGTTTTAGCCATCATCCCACCTGGACAGTTCCATGTCAGCAATTCTGCCAGCATTCTCTCATTACTCATCAACCTCACAGAGGACATTTAAGTGAATGCATCACAAGAATTTTAAAAGGTCTAAAGACTAGGCCAGCTTTAAATAATGGCTAAATACCTTTGATGTCAGTCTTACAGACGGATGATACCATTGTCAAACTGGAACCACTGAACCAGTCACCCACTCCTGTCTGCTTGTATCATCACTTCTTGTATATCTCACTTATATTCCAAATGGTACTCTTTTACACAGCTCAATACTACTTCTTAAAGTAGTGTCCTAAATTGGCTACAGAGTGCCATTTGGGACTCACAATTTGTGTGTTTCTTCGCTTCCTGTGCGACTCCTCTGATTGTGTTTGGAGTTTCACTTCTTCTGCCTGCCGGTTGGGTAACACGCACCAGCGCTGCTCAGAGACGCTGAAAGTTGGAAGTGCGTCAGTAGGGCTGAAGGCAAAACAATAGGGATTGAGTCTGTAATTTGTTATTGTTGGTTTGGGGACGGACGGATGGACGGGGGGGTCAGAGGTGGGAGGGTGGGACTAGAACATGTTGGTCTCTTTCAGAGGATATATACATGTATATAGTAGTATATCATATAATATATGGAATGTCACATTTCTTTAGTCATCTTGTGGACTGGAAGCACTGTTCTACTGTTTTGACAGCATTGGATGCATTGATATTCCTTTTCAAGTCTTTAGCTATGCGAAGGCCAAGGAAGGTGAAGGCCAATGGCCACACAGTTGTGGGTGAACAGAGATTAAATCAGAGTGCTTCGGACACACCCTGGGGGACCCCACTCTTAAAGGTCCAATATGTAATACTGATAGCCTGGCGTTTAAAATGGGTACTGCAGTCCAAATTCAAAATACCTGAGTTGTCTCCCTCCGCCCCCTCCTCCCCAGAATCAAAACTAATGTGACAAACAAGATCAGTGAAACTATGACAAGCGAACCGTGTTTTACTACGTCTCTGGTTATGCAACCGTTTAGAAACATTCAGAGGTTTTTACGTTGGGTACAATCTATCTCTGTTGATCTCGTTCATTCGTTTGCTGCTTCCATGGCTGTAGTGCACTGGGTATGCGTTTTCACAGGTATGCCTGTCAACCCGGTTGTGCTGTCAAAATGGACAGTTGATAACAACACACAGGCCAAAACATAAACATAACTTCCGTCACGGAACGTACATTTCAAAACAAAAAAACGGACATTAGCATTGTCGTCAGAAAAGATAGTATTTCAGCTTAACATTTTTCCTTAATATCTGATAAGGCATTGGTGTCATTTATTTATTTATTACAGTACATATATTACATATTGCACCTTTAAGAGTCAATGACGAGGAGTTGTCTGAAAGATCAGTAACCAGCTGTACAGTGCGTTGTCCAGACTCAGTACTCTGCGCTTGATGACGAGATTGGAAAGATCTATAATTACCTGTATTCTCACATGGATGTTCATCTTTTTCATGTGTAATACAGCTGTGTGAATGTTGGTGGAAATGGCATCCTCCAGATAACCTGTTGTGGTTATCGCCAGTTGTATCTTGTTTCAGGAAGAAACTTTTACATGTGCCATAACAAGCCTGTCAATTCATGATGACACTGGTATGCAACGGCATGTTTACCTTGTTTTTCTTACGCACTGGCTGGCACAACATTGTAGTTAATAGTGGGATCTACCGACAGGGACATGTAGAATATGTCTGTCATAGGACAGCACCTCCCTGGTGACAGAGATATTCCCAGGGCTTGGTTCTGTGCCCTCCCCTCTTTACACACCAAGGCACTGGGCTCCATCATGTTCTCACATGGTTTCTTCTATCACAGATAGGCAGATGACAGTCAACTCTTCTAATCTTTTCCCCTTTCTGGTACCCATGGAGTCAACACATATAGCTCTGCTTGAATGTCGGCCTACCAACTTAAACTCAATGTTAACGGAACAAAGATGCTCCGATCCAAGATGTCTCCATCAGTATTGTTGAATTTACAGTTTCCCCTTACAGAGAGCAAAGAAGCTTGGCACAACCCTGGGCTATACTCAATTGTCTTCCGCAACTATTATGGTAGTGATTCACTCCTGCAGGCTCATGCACCAAAACCTTTGTAGAGTAAAACTTTACCTGACAATACTACCCCAGACACTTATTATGTGTTGTTATTACTGCTGCAAGTAAATGCTGACAGGACTCCCTGAAACATTAAACATTATCCGAAATTACTTCAGAGAGGCAGGGGCCAAGGTTATTATTTTAACATATAATCAGATGGACAGTTTTATTTGTGAGTGAGAACGCTGCGTTTATAAGTTGTGTAATAATTTACATGTAATTGACATTTTGCTAGGGAGCTAACATCTAAGGAAGCTGCAGTCAATTTAGCTTGCTTTAGATCTTTTATCCCCAAATATCATTTTAGTGTTTTAAGTGGACTACAAAAACAGTCAATTATCTTCAGTAAAATGAAACTCAACCCTCCTCCGTGTGTTGTGAAGTCCTGCCTTATGTAATAATATCCCTGATGTACCAGTACTTGTGATTTATGGCTGCACCCTCACTAACGGCAGGATTTTGTGGTTAGCCATGTGATAGGGTAGAACACCCCACCCTGCGTTACATGTGAAATTCAATAAAGCTGTGGGAATAATCAGTTATTTTGAACTACTGATTCCCCTGATCTACTGGGGAAATACAAGACATTACCGTCGTTGTACGGTTGACTAACCAAACACACAGACTGAGGACATGATGGTTAATGTGCTTACACCTTTGTTGCTAAAGAAAACAAGATTAAAATGCAATTACATTAAAAAAACAGTATTCAAATGAAAAGGGACCATGCTAATTACACCAGGACCAGAATAAAGTTACCATAACCCACATTTTCCCTCATGTGACAAACACCACTCGTATCTGATTCTGGCCACTTTCCTACAAAAACATTGCATGACATGTACAAGAAAAACATGTATTTTATGAGTCACCTAGATGACTCGTAAAATACATGTTTTTACAATGAGGCAAAACACAAAGATCTTATTTTATTTGTATGATTATTTTCCATATAGGAAGGGAGTGTTGGACAACTTTTGTTCAGTTTACATTAGGTCATGGATCATGTCCAAGGCATCCCCTTAAAGGAAGAGAAGGCAGGACATGAACACGTAATGTTCTCTGTGTGTTTATGTTTCATTTCAGACACTTTGTCCTCGGACAGATTCTATTCTGCCCCCTTGCCAATACCAGGCAACTCCCCAAGGACCACAACAGAACTTCACACTAGAAAAGTGAGTGTGTATGTGGGGAAGGCGGCATGAAAGGGAGGTTCGGCTAAATTAAGGGGAGAGAGTGACAGTGAATAAATGGCTCAACAAAAGTGTCCAGTAGAGGATCGTGCCCTGGGCCCAGTGTGGCCTAGCTGCTCCAGCCAGATAAAGGAGATGTGCTGACTGATTGAGATCACAGCTTTACAAGGAGAACAACTGAGGTTGTCCAAATTGGCACCCTATTTCACAAATAGGAATCTAGATTTGACCCTAGCTAGTGTTTATAGGGTACTTTTTGGGACTAGAGATATACTGTAACAACACACTTGGTATTGTTGTGAAATTTGCTTTGAAGTTTGTGTATGAGGACTAGGGAGGTGCTTTCCTGTATACAGGGTGTGGAAACTGATAATAAAATGATGCTAAAAAACAATGCAGGCAGTGATCAAGTTTAAAGTGAAATGAAAATTGTAGTCTCAAGACTAGTTCACTTTACTATTCCAAAATTGAGTAAAAAAATAAACAAAATGAAACCTACTTCAGTATTAAAAGAAGAAGTGATTCTAAATGGGGATTGTCCACTGAGTGGAATTTTTTTTACAATTGAGGTCATAATCTTTCTAGTAAGCTGTTGGGCAATATTTTATTGTCCACATCAGGTAAAATAGGCTAATAGAAATGGTCAGCACAATCACATGCTCCAAAAAACACATATTATGTGTTTAGGTAAAATGTTGATAGTGTGTGCACTTCTAACATGACTTTATCCCGTTTTTTTAATTTTCTGATTGGTCGTGAGCAGAGGTGAACAAACATTTCAAAGACCCTCTAACTATGTCCACAGGCGCACCACAAGGCTGTGTTCTCTCTCCTCTTCTTTTTATTATGTACACTGATGATTGTAGGAGCTCTCAGGAGCAGGAGTCACTTAATAAAATTTTCAGATGACACCATAATGCTGTCCCTTCTCCAAGGTTGGGAAGGCTCTCCCGGACTTTGTTTCTTGGTATGACAAAAACGTCTTGGACTTAAATGTCTCAAAAACCAAGGAATGTCTTATTGATTTTAGACGGCATAAAGCTGCAGCCAGGGTGTCCGTTATTCACAATGTAAATTTTGAAATGGTCACCGCATATAAATATTCAGTGTGAATACTGAAGCTGTTGTGTAATCCTCTGCCACTTTTATCAATCTTTTATTGAAAGCCTTATGTCCTTTTATTCTATTTGCTGGTTTGACAGTCTTACGGTTAAAGACAGAAACAGCTTGCACAATTTAGTTAATCTGCTCTAAAATTATTGGTGTGAAACAGAAAGATTTAAATTCTCTCTGTAACCAACAAATCTAGCAGAAAGCAATGAGCATTCTGTCTTCTCCAGATCATGTTCTTCAGTTTTCTCGGGTGCCATCTAGACGTCGTATATTTTACCTGTTTTTAAAACTAACCTTCACTCAAATTCTTTTATCCCTTCTGCAATTCGACTTCTAAAAGAGAACAACTATTTTGTGTAGGACTTTATTTAGGCTTTTGTGTTGTGCTACATGTGTGTTGCTGTATCTGCTCTAGCCCCTTGTGGGATTAATAAAGTTGTTGAATTGAATTGAGTTATATCTTCTACATACCTGTATGCGTGTATTACCCAATCATTGCTCACCTGATGTGATCTGCCTTTTTACATCTCTGAATCAGCTGCTTCCATGGGACATACTCTATGATTGCTGGGTGATTATCAACACCCGGTTAATTAACTCCAATATTATGTGATTGTGATGTACTACACTTGTCAAGAATACCTGCCCTCATGTTGCCGCCATGCTAATTGGTCGCCTGTATGACTGTGGGTGATTGTGATTGACTGTCTGTGAATGTTAAAGGTCATATTTTCAGCGTTTCACATTGTTTATCTCAATGGCGAAAGGGTGAACAATGAGGGGAGATAATTAATTGAACAGAACTAAATTGATATTAGCGTCAATCCCAACAGTGGTTTATAGAGCAGAGGGGAGCATAGGAGAAACACATGAATGAGGAGAGATTTACAAGCCCTTAACAACAGTAATAAACACAGCAATGTTATTGGTAGGTGTATTCCGGTTTACTTTTGTGCCCATAAACGAATGAAAATAAAACATAGTGATAACATTAATTACCCAAAATGAAAACCGAATAAATGACTAACTCCAAAAGTAAATATGCAAAAAGGAAATGTGAGAAAAGATCAATAAACCACCCATATATTATGTTAGCGCATGTACTGTAGAGTAGTGCATAGTCGAGAAAGGACACTGAACAGTGGCAATTTCTTCGTCTCAACTAACAAAAATCTCCCAGATGGGATGGAAGAGTGGTTGCCGGCCAAATGGCACACTATTCCTTAGTGCACTGCTATTAACCAGGGGGACCCTTAACATTCTGGACTGGAATGCACTAAGCAGGAAATAGTGTATAATTTTGGCCAGAAACAGACTGCCTACCCCCAGATGGAATAACAGTCTGGGTTACATAACAGAACTGAAGACCTAGACCAGTTTAAAGTTCCAGTTTCAGCTTTAGTGATTTTGTAGCTAGAGAAAGAGCTGATGAGCCAAGCAGACACAACAGAGGGAAGTTGAAACATGAATTACTGAGGAATTTCGTAATATGAGATCATTTTCTTTTTAAAGGACAAAGACGTCAAGTGGGAAAATGTTTTTTATAGCTTGGTCACATGATAACCGCAGATGACATGACCAGGTTATTCCATCAGACCAATACTGCATTATTTAGCAGTAGCTCTTTAGCCACTGGTAATACTAACTGACTGGTCTAAAGTACTGTATGAAAACATACGCCTACTACCAGGGGTACACTCAGCTAATAAATATGCTTTTACTTTTCAGTGTACAATGAATATTGGAAATGAAGACAGTATGTTTCTGTTGATTATATCAGCTGCCAAATTCAACATCAATGTATAATTATTTATCGATCGTTAAATAATCGTTGATGTGTATTGGATGTATGAATGTATAAAGAAACATTATGTACAATAAACTAAATTCCACTTTGCAATATGTGAAAATATTGAGTCAAAATGAAAAGTACAGAGAATGCGGATGTGATCCACGCTTCATAGAGTAAAATAGAGATGACCTTTAGAATCCACATACAACCACGACACCCCGAAGCACTTCAGCACACTGTATATATTTTGGCCTTCTATTATAATGTAAAGCTGTGATGGCTCCACAGTGCTATTTAGCTATGCTATTTAACTGTGTTATTTCCTGATGGGGGTCTTCAGGCTCTGAGAGGAAACCAGTGGAATGCTTCTGTCAGGTTGTCATTTCAATAGAATGTTAATGATTTGTCCATCTACAAACCATAAAGAAGGCATTATGTCATTGGTGACCTGGAATTTGTTACTAAACTCTGCTACTCTGAAGCCTATATGGAAATTACTGTAGAATACAAATAAAGAGATTTAATTCATAAGGCCTTAGAATTCTTGAGATCAACTGCCAAGTGGTGCAGTGGCTTAATTTACTGCCTTGAACTTCTGGACATACTGTATTAGCAGTGCCCTGGGGTCATACTGTATTAGCAGTGC
>JACXGM010035019.1:0-11801 GCA_016801145.1 Umbra pygmaea | reverse complement strand
TCAAAACGGTGACAAATTTGGTATAGCCAACACTTATAGTTACTGACCTGCTAATTCAATGTCTTTCGAATTCCCTATTCCAAGCATATTGTTTTTGATTTAAATCTCTGTAGAAATCTGCTGTTATATCAAAAATGGCAGGATACCCGGCGACCGCGCTTATAAGTTTCTCCTCCATTTCTACATGCGCTGTGAAACACTAGACAATGCGTAAATGAGGCAAAGGGCTTTGCATCAAAACTATGCATATGCAACGCAACTAGCGGATTCGGTGTGATTTGGGCTTAAGAAAGTATTCAATGAAAAAACTACTCAAGTAGTTAGTTACTAGTTACTTTCAATCTGATTGATATAAAGCAAAAACCCTGAATTTCAGACTACTTGGAGAGCTTTCACATAACTCTCCTTGAAAGTTTCATTGTTCTGCTTACAGTCTTTGCTTTCAGGTCATTTGAGAGTTGTTTTGAGGCCCCCATGTTGCCACTCTTCAGAGAGTTAAAGAGAACAATTTGCAATTGGCTACCTTAAATGGTTGGATGCACCTAAATTTATGCACCTGTCTATTTTCGTTTTGATGCATATTGCACATTGATGCATATTGTGCAAAAGTTAATTTGCAAAAAATAAACATTTTTATCAAGATCCTATGTTTAGGTTCAGTAAATGAACTTCTATATCATTAATGAATGGTGTGCTGGACTAACCAGAGCTCTTCGTTTTAAAACATACTTTGTTCCTATATTTTTAAGTATATGCATTCTTTAGGTACGAATGAAATAAAATCCCGTTTTTGTTTGTATGTATTTTCTACACTTTAGTGAGGTGTCTGTCCGGATTTGTGTATAAATGCAAGACGTCCCAATAGGCCATTCAATTTGTTTAGGTTTTCTGAAAAAAAGGATATGAAAATGTATGTTTGTTTGTGAACGAGTGTTTCCCAAGATTTGTCATTGCTTGCACAAGAGCACATATGAGGAAAAACACTCAGACAGTGTGTCAAATAATATTACAATAAGGGAAAAGTGCCCAAAGCTACTAAATTTCCATTAATAGTGTTCAAATATAGGCATCATTGTGACACTTACCTCTACATGTTTTTTTCAGGTTGGAGCTGGAATTCTTGTATGTTGAGAGTCAGTTCGTTTTGGTACACACAGCATGCATCATGATTATGAACTATTCTTTTTGACGTCTTGGAGTGAAAACATAGACTGAACTTGAGGCCACAGGTGATCTGCCTCCGATAGCTCGCACACATCTTCCTCTGCTTTGGCCACCACCTTCCAACTAAACATGCACTAAATATAAGCGGGTAATTGATGTGTAGCCACCTTTCACGAAGCAGCCTCTCCAATTTTCAACTAAACGCGTGCTAAATATAAGCGGGTGATTGGTGCGTAGCCACCTCTCGCGAAGCAGCTTCTCCAATGTTTCACGAGACCTGCGAAGTCATATTAACTTACTATTACCATTTGAAAGTAGTGGTGGAACGCCACCGAATGTAGCGAAGTAAAAGTACAGTTTTTTCACTAGAAATTGACTTGAGTAAGAGTAATAAGTACCCATCTGTAAATGTACTCTAAAAAGTACAAGTTACCGAAAAAATGTACTCAAGTAAATGTAATGAAGTAAATGTAATTTGTTACTACCCACCTCTGGATCTGACTGTATATAGCTAAGCCACAAAATTGAATGGATGGACACAACTACAATGTTTTGGCCATAGACAACACCTGGCAATTGGTATATATGGGGCCCTATGAATTTTTTGGCCAATTTCGTTTTATATTTTTCCTAATTCTGTGATTTCCATTTTATTTTTGTGATTTCCATTTTTTAATCTCAAACCTCCATATACACCCCCTGGGGCAGTGGTTCCCAAAGGTTTTTAGTTAATACCACCAGGGGTCTTATTACCCATGGTTGGGAAACTACTTAGGCAAAAGTGGTTTGCTCAACTACTTTTTTTACCCACCTGCAACTAAACAACTAATCCAACTTTTGCGGTGCTTTACCGTATGATGTCAGATCCGGAAGTTGATTTACCTCCGAAAAATATCTAATATGTCGCTTTCATCTATGGGTGTGTGAGATTGCAAGACAAGCTTTGACAGCTCAGTAGATTTTTCAGGGACTTTTTGCCTGATCTGGTGTGAATCCAGCTTTAGAGGGGGAATTGGGAAGGGAAGAAAATCTGGAAAAGTCACAAATAAAAAGATGTCAATTTATCCTGACAATATATTTTGTTCATATTGCCCAATCCTAAGACACAGATACTGCAGAAATTGTAGTGCTTTACCAACTAATTGTGCCTGGGTTTATACATTTTGGGAATTTCCTAAATAAAGCCTAACTGACCAGGTTAGTTGGTGTTTATAGCTAACTAGTTACCATAATTAATTTTCTATTCATACCATAGATCAATGTTTACTAATGACCTCCCATTATTGGTAATTTTGTTTTTAATCAGGAACTTCACAAAACTTGTGAACTCAGCCGCACTTAGTTTGGAAGGCACAACACTTACCTCTATACCTGTGTCTTATGGCTGGGCAATATTAACAAAATATTATTTTAACAACTAACCTACCATGTTTCGAAGAATGAAATATACATTAATGGATGTAGTTTTTTGGTTACAGACAGAGAATAAACCTTGCATTTATATAAAGAAACACAGTTTTTATTACATTTTTCCTAATTTAATTTGGGCCAGTAATAATTCAGTCCGGGCCAGTACATTTTATTTGAACTTTTATTTATTTTTTTAAAGTTAA
The DNA here is from genome assembly GCA_016801145.1 of Umbra pygmaea. NCBI lineage: Eukaryota > Metazoa > Chordata > Actinopteri > Esociformes > Umbridae > Umbra > Umbra pygmaea. The sequence goes on along the minus strand of JACXGM010035019.1, from coordinate 9,024 downwards.
CGTTGGACCCTGCTTCGGTGCCTAAATGTTTAACAAGTGTTATTAAAAGAAAAGGGGATCTTACACAGTGGTAAACAGCTGACTGTCCCATATTTTTTGAAGTGTGTTGCAGTTATCAGATTTGAAACAAGCATAGGGCTATATTTTCAAACAAAAATTAATTCATAAAGTTAAACATCACAAGGTGTTTCTAATATAGTACAGAATGAATACTTTTTTATTTATTATTTTTATTGCATTTTCTACATTATCCCTACTTTTTCAGAATTGGGGTTGTAATAAAGAACTTCAGATATAGATAGGTCTCCTGCTCTTCAGGTACTTTGATTTTTATTTCAATAATATTATTAGTTATTTTGTTTCTTCCAGTCATTATTCATAGAGTAGGTTTTTGGATGTTGCAAATTGTTTTAGATGTGTGATTTGGTGTCCTTGAAAAGCGATAGTGACATGTATTAATCTATTATTATAATTGTAATTATTTGATAGCAAATACTATTAACTACATTCCTTTACAATTCACCTACATTTTCCTTTTACAAATGTTTTCTAAGCAGGTTAATATTGGTTGTACTTGCAACATGTTTGTTTAACTCCCAGTTACCTTCCTGTATAGTGACAGAGGACATGTGGGCATCTTTATCACTGGTCAGATCCTCTTCATCATCCTCCCAGTCACTGGCTGTTGTCTGTCTGTCCATCATGGCTACTGCTGCCTGGCTGTAGCTGCTGGATGTGCCTGGCTGTTCTGCTGTTCTGGCCTGCAGCCCCAGCCTCCTGCACTGGGCCTGACACTCCCTCCAGTCCCGCAGCACGTTGAGCCCCCTCAGCTGCCCTGAGACCAACTCAAACATGTCTCTGCTGCTCCCACCTGAACGCTGAGCCGCTCCCAGCTCTCCCCACACCGACAGAAGAGAGAGCACCTCTGTCTCCCCCCACGGCCCTGCCGCAACACTCTCCTCCACCTCCTCTTCAACTCCTCTTTGTCTTCCTGCTCCTCGCTCCATGTTTGAGCTGACCTGGAAACGCTTCTGTTTTTCTCACTCAGCCACCCTCCACCCCCCCCCCCCGCTGCCCAGTTCCCAAGGCAACCAGGCGGTTAAGCCTGAGAGGAACGCCCATCGAATCAAAGCAGCCTCACTACTGGCTTAAGCTGTGTGGTGCGAGGGAGGGACACGCTGTAATCTGAGAAGCAGCTTGGCAAATGGGCTGAGGCAGCAGTGCAAGGCCACTCCATATAAGGCAACTCCACTGCAGATGCACACAAACCATCCTTTTTTTTCTCTCTGTCTACAACCCTCCTCCTCAACCAAACCGGTTTAGTCTGCCCAAAGGTGGTGCACAAAGAAACAAAGCTGGTTTTAAACATGTTGCATCAAGCAAATTGGCTCAAGTCGAGTTGGTTTAACTGAAAGATCTCAAAAACGTTCAGTCCTTGAAAAACACTTTATTATTGTGTTATTTCTTTGCTGAGAATATTTACTATCAACTGCATTCATTTACAATTCACCTAAAGTTTCCATACACAAATATCTTCTAAGCAATATAATATATTAGATTTCATTTACCTTACAGTGTGACTAGATGGTGACTGGCCTTTGTGTGTCATTTGTGTTTGTTACACTTTGTTGTGCAGAAAGGCATCCCTCGTCCATGAAGCTTCAAGTAACTTCAAGTCAATTTGGTTGGAGCTCAACAGCTCAAAGGGCCTTATGTGTAGAGATTGGATGTTCACCTCACTCAAACTCTGTTACTTGCTTCCTTGTTTGTGCTCATCCAGGGGTCAGGAAAGTGCTGGAATCGTCACAAGTAATGGAGACAATCCACCAACGTACAACACCTTGAAGGTAAAACTATTTGAGAATCAGGAATATTCAGTATGGAAACATGAAGTAGGATAGGTAACAATACAAGTTCCAGAAAATGATTTTTTAACTATTACATTCCACTAAGCACACAATCACTAGACTATGTCCCAGGTCCTTTGACTAACATTTTAGTCACCATTCAAAGAGAAGAACAATGAAGAGCAATGTCATAGATGGGCCAAGATGGTGACCCGACTTCACAATTGAACATATTGAACAGAGTCTTTGTTCAATATGTTCAATTGTGAAGATGGTGACCCGACTTCACAATTGAACATATTGAACAAAGACTCTGTAGGACTGCAGGGAGAGAACATGTGACACAATCGCTTTGCACCCATATATTTGTTGTTGTTGTATATATTGTTATAAAAAATATACAAAATGGAATCAACTGTAAGAAAAAAAAATCCAAAACATCCCAACCACTCTCCCTTAAAGAACCAACCACGTCAGTACCACCAACCACGTCAGTACCACCTCGTTCACCAAGCCCCAGCCTGGTCGGTGCTCTGATTTGAGCTGTCTCCCTCCACAGGGGATGGGGTTGGTGAACAATGCCTTCCCACCAGAGGAGCTCCTGAAGCTGCGCTATGGTAACCTGGGGATAGGGCACACCCGCTACTCCACCACGGGCATCTCAGAGCTGCAGAACTGCCAGCCGTTTGTTGTGGACACGCTGCACGGCAAGATCGCCGTAGCTCACAACGGGGAACTGGTCAACGCGGCGGCACTGCGCAAGAAGGTGGGCCACACCGGCACGCTCACCGACCGCTTTTATGTCATTACCGGGTGATTTTGTACAACCATAGTTTTGTGTGCGTGCAACAGGTGATGCGTCACGGCGTGGGCCTGTCCACCAGTTCTGACAGTGAGCTCATCACACAGCTGTTGGCTCTGACTCCGCCCATGGAGGAGCTCGATTCACCTGACTGGGTGGCCAGGTCAGTTCATGAGTTCATTTAAAAAATTATTTTGGGGGGTGTATTTGTTATTTTTAATGACAGGTACGTAGGGGAGACGGAGAGGAAGGGCACAGACAGTCTGCAAAGACCAGGCTAGAAACCCCATTGTGCCAGGGGACAAGTGTGGTTTGCAGTCGGAAACTTAGGCCGCTACACAATGGCACAGTTCAGGGACCTTCTATTAATTCCTTTACCTACGCTTCCCTGTTTTTCTCTGCCATTCCACATCTTTCCTCTTCACCAGGCTGTTGTCTTATGTTCATTGCAGGATAAAAAACCTGATGCAGGAGACCCCTACATCCTACTCACTGCTGCTCATGTACACAGACGTGATCTACGCTATCCGGGACCCGTATGGAAACCGACCCCTCTGCATTGGGCGCCTTGTCCCTGTTTCTAGAATGCAGAATTCAGGTGTGTTTGTGTTTATATTATTCACTTTTTAGACTAGTTTTTTCAAATTAACATGTCTGTAAACAGGTACTATTGAATTAGTTGGGAAATATACTGGCATCTGTGCTCAACCTAAACGGTTCTACTGATTTTGAGCTACTTTTTTTGTGTCAGCCCGAAAGTACTGTGAACTTAAAGTAATGGAAAGTTATGGTCCGCCTGGCCCTTTGATCTGGCCCACATGGCGTTTTTCAAATGAATTAGAAACCATTCAAGGTTTAATGTTGCTCGAGTTTCAAAGCGTCATATCTCCTGAACCGTACATACTAAACTAATGCTTGGTACCATTGGGATGAGGAGGTTCTGCTGCAAATAATGATGGGTGGTTTGACCATGTGGGTTAATCACAGCTGGATATATCACGTCTCAAAGTTGAGTTTTAACTCTTTTTGACTCAAATGACTTTCCATATCCACTATACACTGATGTTGGCAAGTAGGCTAAATTATCTTGAAACAAATGTAGTGATTAAATTCTGAGAATTCAAACAAGGAAGTGGTGTTAGAAAAGTAAAAAAAAATTCTGTAGGCTACACATGTAAATGTGTGTGTCGAGGGGGGTAATCTATTGAAATAACATTTCCTATTTTTTCACACAGCTATATTATGCGGCCCTTCGCATGGTTTACACTATTAGTTTAGTAAACTTTTCTACCATGATACAAAACATAGGAATAATTTACTAACTAAGGTTAGGATAAGGGTAAAAGTTAGGGTTAGGTCTTATTCATTTTGTTGTTTTGGTTTAATTGTTTTGGTCTTGCCCATTTATATTAGATGCGTGAACACCAAAACATTTTTTTCAATTTCAACATATGTTAGAAAAATAATACAGTGAGTTTTGCGTCATGTTCAGATATTGGACCTCAATTGTAAATAAAGAGGTGGGTGAGGATGTATGCTGACAGGCTGTATTGTGTTGTCAGGGGCTGGTGAAGGAGACACAGAAGGCTGGGTAGTGTCATCCGAGTCCTGCAGCTTCCAGTCTACTGGTGCCAAGTAAGCTGTCATCACAGCACTGACTCATCTACAATTTCCATGGCAACGTGATCCTGTGGCTCACGAGCATCTCTCTCTTTCCCCTGTTTGGTCCTCAGGTACTATCGGGAAGTGATGCCTGGAGAGATAGTCCAGATCTCCAAAGACGGCATCAAGTCCCTGAGCATTGTCCCTCGGCCTGAGGGAGATCTCCCTGCATTCTGCATCTTTGAATATGTTTACTTTGCCCGACCAGACTCCATCTTTGAAGGTAGTTATCATGTAGTAATTGTCCTCTGCTAGCTTGACACTAAAACATGGTAGACCTTAGCCACTTAAATATGGAATAAAAAACTATGTTTTAAATGTCCCATTTTGGCCTGGGTATATAATATGCTATTTACATGTGCATAAACTTTTAGTAGACTCAAACCTCAATTGGACATGAAAATCCAAGTTTACGTCATGTGGTTCGATAACATAGGGCCCAAATCGGGACAGAGCACAAATACATGACACAGCTCAATAGTACCACTTTAACAACCTGTGGCCAGAATTGTAGACTGCATCTTTATGAGTAGAAAGGTTTGGTTGCAAGGTTACAGCGCAATGCCACGGCAGCTTTGGTTTTCAAAAGGATTGTTTTCTCCCGGCATTGCAGGTCAGATGGTGTATACGGTGAGGCAGCGCTGTGGAGTGCAGCTTGCCATCGAGGCCCCAACAGAGGCGGACGTTGTCAGCACTGTCCCCGAGTCCGCTACTCCTGCTGCATTGGGATATGCTAGCAAGGTTAGTAAAGGAACCTGGTAAATGTTCATAGCATTTTTTTTCCATATTGCAATTCTGGGCTTTAATATTTTCCATTCTATCTCTGCAGTTGGGCCTTCCGTACGTGGAGGTTTTGTGTAAGAATCGCTACGTTGGCAGAACATTTATTCAACCAAACACACGCCTTCGGCAGTTGGGTGTGGCCAAGAAGTTTGGCGCGCTGACGGACAACTTTGCGGGCAAGCGAGTTGTACTGGTTGATGATTCCATCGTCCGGGGCAACACTATATCCCCCATAATAAAGCTCTTGAAAGAAGCTGGGGCAACAGAAGTAAGATAATCATCATAACACTTTAATATTAATTATGTGTTCTATGGTGGTCCAGTGGGATACACTGCTTCCTCTGGTACACACTTACTGATGCAGCATGGGTTTGAGTCCCACCAACTTCTTGAGAAAAGCTATTTTCTCGTTCCTTACTTTCCTGTCAGATAAAGCATACATTTTAAAATAAAGACACCTTCGTATCAGTTACAACGCAGGCATGTCCGTTGTCAGTCCTGTAATGAGTCATTTTGGCTTCCATACTCTTGTTCCGTAGGTCCACATTCGTGTTGCCTCTCCCCCCATTCGGTTTCCATGCTACATGGGCATCAACATTCCAACTAAAGAGGAGCTTATTGCCAACAAGCCAGAGTTTCAGGACATCGCTGGCTACATTGGTGAGATTTAACATTGGTCTTGTTCGATTGCTACAATATTAACACTTTTGGGTTTTGGAGAGCAGAGCCCCACCCCACATTCACATTTGGCTGTACAACACTGTGGCGTACATCCGATGTGTGGTCCTTACTGTAAGACTGTTGTGTGTTTTGCAGGGGCCAACAGTGTGCAGTACCTGTCTGTGGAGGGCCTGTTGTCAGCCGTGCAGGGGGGGATTCCCTCCCTTCAGGACAAGATGATCAGTGACAAGCCCTGCAGGAGAGTGGGTCACTGCACCGCCTGCCTCACTGGCAAATACCCTGTGAATCTGGAGTGGTGACCGCTGACCTCTACCTCCAACCATACCCTGACCACTAGTGACCCTGACGTCGGATAACAAAGATGCTGAAATTGCCACAGCAATGAACAGTTCTGGTTTCCACTGCAGTGAATCATACTAAATAAGGACTCTATTCGGTCTGTAATGTAGACATTTAGCTGGACAGCACAATTTAAAAGTAAAGCGCTATGTTCCTGGGTTAGCAAAGACTGCACGTTAGCTCAGTGTGTAATTACATGTTATGTACGATGTGTAATGCTGGAGCCACACGGATTGAATAGACCCCTGATGTCTATACTCCCAGGGAGTATCTGTTGGAGTATTCTTTATCCCAATGATAGCAGAAACACTGAAGGATTGTTTTTTATTATTATTTTTTGCTGAACAGGGGCCTCAGTGTGGTTGTTTTAAAATGTAAGGGAGGTATCTGGAGTGGCTCGTCTGAGACAACTCCACCTTAACACAGTTGCTGTAGCTCAAGGGTGTCCAAACCCTTCCATGGAGGGCCTAGTGTATGCTAGTTCATGGTCTTTCCCTTCAATTAGAGAAATTAGGACATAGACTGCCAGGTGAGGGGAGATCCAAACCAATTAGTGAGCTACTCCATCAGCCTTGTACAAGGTAAAAGCAAAAACCTGCATACACTCGGCCCTCCATGGAAGGGTTTGGACACCCCTGCTGTAGCTGCTTTATTTCTGTTGCCACTAACCTAGCTGATCAGCTCCCAATTCACTCATCACAATAACCTGTTTGTCCATGTATTCCATTTTAATCTTGCCTTTTCCATTCTCAATACTACATTATTATATTCATTTGTTGCAAATATTTGTTTTACTTTACACAAACCGGTATGTTTCACAAAAAAGTAGGTGTTTTTCAGAACGCATTCCATTGGGAATTAAAACTGACTAAGAGCATTCTCTCTTAAATTTGTTACACGCTGCCTTGTTAGCTACAAGACTCACAAGAATTCAAACCAAAAATCTGTTTTAATTTCCCATAAATACCAAACGAAACTGCAAATATATTGCTATTGTATACGAGATATGAATATTGAACTTTCAGACTAACCACACTTTCTGTTGAAAAGAGCCTGTTTACTTTTGATGTCCTCTCACAGTTATAAACGTCATATGTATGAGCATAAAGTTAAATAACTTTATTTTTTAAAAAGGATAGTCAGTCATCCATTTACAGTCAAACAGCTGTAAACTGTTTGATAACAAGACAGGTGTAAAATGAAAATTTCTTTCAAGGTGTTCTGCCAACAGCACTTCTTCATCAGAATTGTTACACACAAGTGCCTGATGACTGGGATATCATTTGTACAGAAGCCGTCTCCGAGATAAACTGGTGGGGAAAAAGAGAAACAGTTAAATACATCTGGTAGACTGACCAAAAATACAAAACACTACTTACTGACTGTTATACTTATCAGTTACCTTTGTGAGCAGCCGCACTGGCAGACTGTCTTGACATGTGACATTTCTGAATGGGGAGAGAGTCATCAGAAGTGAATACAAAGTCTCTGTTAAGAGACCAGAGTTTCTGCTTCTTCTCTCAGGGAAAATAAACAACTAACCTTGAATTTTGTCAAATCGCTTGTATTTCTCGATCTAGACAGGACAGACAGCAGAACAACAGATTAGCCTAACCTATTCCTCTTCCATGATTTAATCATTATTTCAGTGGAAGAGCCTTACCCAAGCAGGAGAGTGCTGTTGAACATTCAGGCCAGATGTACAACGTGTGGCTTTCCTGGTGACAGTGTCTGATGCTTTGTGATGGGGGCTGAAGTATGGCTGAGCAAAACTGGACTTGCAGGGGCTACAGGTGTTGGAGACGTCCTTCTGGACAGAGTATTCACAATGGAACAAACGGTTTTCCGATCGATTTTGGTGCCTGAACATTTGCCGCTGGGACCCTGGTGAGTACACACATCCGTTGTCTCTCCAGCGTTTGGACTCCGGGGAGCGATCCTGGACTTCCTCCCTGTGACGCTTCCTCATGACTGAGAAGTGAGGGGACAGGGCCAGGGCAGCCAGGGACGAAGAGGGGCTTCTGGTAGTCCGTGCTGACCTTTTACACATGCGACAGGAAGGGGAGGACTCCCCCTGACACATGAACTTGTGGTAGAGCTTCTCAAAGTCCTTATTGCTTTGCGTGGCCAAGTGTCGCTGGAGACCGGTGGACTGGGAGAAGGAATCAAGTGAACAGCTTCGCCAGAATTTTGGCTTTGGCAGATTGTTACTCAGCTGGAAAGACTGAGACGCACAGCGTTCCAACTGGGAGAGGCTGTGGGAATTCAAAGGCTTCCTAGGTGACAGAGCCTTCTGAAGAGAAGAGAGAGAAAACACAGGGGGATGTTTGGGCACTGCCGTGTTCCTATCATGATATCCAACATATACGGGGCTTCTGGGGATGTTAGGAGACGCTGCCCGCTGGCCTTCCCAGCTTAACAGTCTGGCTTTGTAGGGACTCTCTGCTGCTGGAGAGCCATGGGCAGACCTCTCTGGGTCAGAAGATGTGCCCATACTTCCAACAGAGCATTGTGCTTGGACAACCCTCTGGCTGGGGACTATGGGAAGACCACCCCTCCTCTGAGATGGGCTGCTCCAACCTGCTGCTTTGGAAGGGCCGTCAGACCTGGCAGGACTGAGCACATGGGGGGTCAGCCTAGCCCTGTGGAGTGAGGGTGTGTAAGAGGGCATTAATACAGTGAAGGTTTGGTTCAGGGAGGCCGCCTCAGGGCTCTCCTGTCCAGAGGACGAAGGGGAAGAGGCAGGACTCTCCTGTCCAGAGGACGAAGGGGAAGAGGCAGGACTCTCCTGTCCAGAGGACGAAGGGGAAGAGGCAGGACTCTCCTGTCCAGAGGACGAAGGGGAAGAGGCAGGACTCTCCTGTCCAGAGGACGAAGGGGAAGAGGCAGGACTCTCCTGTCCAGAGGACG
>JACXGM010035018.1:0-11801 GCA_016801145.1 Umbra pygmaea | reverse complement strand
GGGTGGGTCGGATTGGTTAGCAGGGGAGGGTGGTATGCTGGGCTGGGGATTATGTCAGGAGGGGGTTAAAATTGTAAAAATGTATTGATATATTTGCAGACACAGTATCTTTACTGTTATTCTTTTCTTCTCAATCTTTATAAATAAATTCATTAAAAAAAGACACAAGTACAAACTACATTTTCCTGATCCTTCTTTGTCAACAATCAATTATGGTAACATTAAGAAATTATATTTATGTTGATTAAAGGCAAAATAGAAAGACACTTAAACAATTACAAATTCTATCAAATGACCAAAGTCATCTTGTAAGACTACAATATTGTGTATGTTCCGAAAAAACAACAAATGTAGCTTTAAAGACCTTTATTTCACATTGAAATTTCCCGGATTGGCAACACCCCTCCACCTGCATCTCTGGGTGATGCCAGAGAAGATGAACTTCATGCCTGAATACTGCAGGTGGAGGTGATGCAGGTCCTCCTTCATTCCTGCGACAAGGTTGACGCCCTTGACATCTCCCAGGTCATTCCCTCAACAGTGAACAAGGAGGACAGTCAGGGCTGCGCTTCCTTGTAGGGACTAGAAAAAGGAAGGGAGAAAGCTCTTCCACCCCAGCCGAACCAATAGATGTAAACATCTTCAATCTTTACTGCTCTCTCGGCCCCATGCCGGATAAAGTTGTCTCCAATTATCAAGACTGTTGCTGGATGGAAAAACACACTGTAATAGTGAGAAATATAATATTTTAAGCTATAAAAAAAGGATAAATGAGAAGGACTCTTAATTACACACAGTTATTTGAAAATGTATTATTACCAAAACAAGTCTGTTAAAAGTTTGTTGTACAATAAATAGCAAAAGAAAAGTAACTATTACTTACATAATCCACTCATATTTAAATATATTTGCACACTAGCATGTAACTGTAATTCATTAATTATATGGGATAATACAATCTATGGAGAATACACATGAATCAACAACAGTCTATTGTTCTTTAGTGTACTTTAACTTAGTTAAATGAGCTAATTTCTGCTTACGTTAGCTCTTGTCATGGCTAAATGCGCCAACTGAGCAAATGGAGTGATGGGGGAACAGTAGCAAGTCCATTGTGATTATAATAGTTAACCAAATGTTTAAAGAAACTTGGTTAAACTTTTGCTAATAGTTAGCGTTACATAATGAGTATTGACAATTTGTAGAAAATTAACATGAGCACGTTGTACCATAATTGGCAAGCTAACGTTAAAGACAATTTACATGGTAACTTCAGATACATTTGCTCTACAAGGTGACTCCACTTGTAAGTAATACACTGTAACTATAGGGCAAAGAAATGTTTAAAACCTAGCGAAGTTAAATCTTACCTCAAATTATGTAGGCTAGCTTTCAGCAGCAGTTGCACCTAGATTGCCAGTGAATGTGTGTAACGTAGAGTGTAAGCAGTGTTGCCAACTCTTAGCTAGCGTCACAGTCAGATCATAATCAGACACCACCCAGATACCACCCAAACGTCTATGGCTCCTCCCTCACTCCTCCCTCTCGTCTAAAATCGTCACATCCACAACCAAGATGTCTGCGCCCGTAACAGCAAATTCGGTGACCCAAATCAGATCTTAACAAACCAATGGGTGACGTCACACATTGCTCCATCCATTAATTATACAATCTATGGGACTAAATTGAACTCAAGGTTTAAAAAAAAAAGTGGTGGATACAAAATAACTCATGACGAAATCTGGTAGGTATGCGTACCCTGTCCCCACCGAAAGCGATGCCTATTATTATCACCATTGATAATACAGCAGCCCGGATGAACCGAAAGTGCACAGAAATCACTCACTCTCTTACCTGAGACCAGAGCGATAAGAAGTGCAGTCTTAATGGACAGCAATTTCAAGGAACTCTGTTCCAGAGGTTCAAAGGGAGGTTTCTGTAGGGCCTCCAGGACCACGAACAGGTCCCATTTTGGGGGCTTCGTTTTCGTAGTAGGAGGCGGCGCACTCCTTTTAGAAAATGTGAATCCAGGGGGTGAGTGAAAACTGATGCATTTGCGGAAATCGCTGACGTGTAAACCTTAATGGTTCCGGGTGATTTCCCCTCCAACAAAACTCAGATCTGTATTGACATTACAGGTCTGGGAGTCTACTGCACGCAGTGCACACCAGCTCTCACCAGCTCTCACCAGCTCTCCACTAAGATCAGACACTCTCTCCTATCCATCAGATGCAGGAGGCACCATACAGGAGGAAAAGCATAGAGGAGGCCTCTTGGCCACCTTGGGCACGCGAATGCATCCACTCCTAATGGAGGGTTGTCTGACGGTCTCAGAGAGAACCACAGTGGGCATTTTGCATTTTCTTTTGAGGCGAACAGGTCTACCTGTGCCCTGCCGAACCTGTTCCAAATCATTTTCATCATGTCCAGGTGTGAGGACCATTCATCCACCCGTGCTGCCCCCCATGACATGAGGTCCGCACCCACATTCAACCTTCCGGGAATATGGGACGCAACGAGAGACCATACATGAGTCCAGTTCCATTACTCGACCGCCAGCCTGTGCATTGTTGCACACACACAGGGAAGCGGAGCAGCACATGAACACACAAAATATTACAAATAAAAATATTACGGTCATAATAGCAATGCGCGAAAGGTACAAACCCGCCTGGCTCTTAGAGGGAATGGGAGATGAATCTCTGATTGGTTTATTGCACGTTACGCCCAAAACACACCCATGAATTAATGAAGACACTAGTACAACCGTTTTAGACCATGCGCACGGAGCATGGATCCTTTTATCCGCTGTCAAACTAGCAAAAGTGGATTTGGACATGCAGTTCACGCCATGCGCTTAGATCGTTGAAATAGGGCCCGGAAAGTGCGCACAGACAAAATACTCGGATTAACGCTGGACTTCTACCAGACACATCTAATGAGTTGTGTTGCGCCAAAAGTCATTCATTGTCAATGGAGCATTCCGCAATGGTGCATTTGCCTTGAGGTCTTGCAATGCGGTGCAATTGGTGTATCGCATGCGCTCTAAGGCGGGATGTCCATTGAACACGTCAGATTTTAGTGCACGTTACTTTTTACCGGATGTATGCATCCGCATAGTGCAGACCTAACGCACATTTACTTTAGCAAGGCAAGACCGTTACTATCGTGTTGTTCTACTTGTTTTATTGGGAACTCCAACTTCCGGTTGTACAACGGTACGGTGTTGCAACGCACAAGTTGGATAATTTGAACGTATGCGACACACAGAGCGCACCGCATCGCAAGCTCGCAAGGCAAATGGATCCTTGCGGATCTCTCCATTGACAATCAATTTTAACACCATTGTTGCGGTGGTAAAACCGGAAGTTTGAAAAAGACACAAATAGACAGACACCATAATTATTTAAAAGACAGTGTCCCAGTTGAACTGGCAATTTACAGTATCTCACAAAAGTGAGTACACCCCTCACATTTTTGTAAATATTTGACTAACTTTTCATGTGACAACACTGAAGAAATGACACTTCGCAACAATGTAAATTAGTGAAGTGTACAGCTTTTATAACAGTGTAAATTAGCTATCCCCTCAAAATAACTCAACGCACAGCCATTAAGGTCTAAACTGCTGGCAACAAAAGTGCGTACACCCCTAAATGAAGGGGTATTGATCATTGGTGCACACAACACATTAGCTAGTTGTTAAATATTAGCTACCTAGACAGTACTTTTTTGCTAGCTGCAGCACGAAACAGCCTAACTTTTTTACTATTACTTTTTTATGTTACATATTTTTAGTGGGCTTTTTGAACTTTTTTGGTGCCGTAGACCAAATATTTGCCTGTACCTGTAAAGTTACCAACTCAACACTGCCAATCCACATTACTTAAAGCTACATTCATCCTCTGATCCTTTGATTGGATGAAAAACATCAGTTCATATTTTAAGAAATCAGATCCATTGAAGGACATCCTTCTCTATGCATCTTATTTACTGTGTAAGCCGCCACGTTCTGAATCAGGGAAGCATACTTTTGCTTAGAAGAGAATTGTGATTTTCCCTCCTATAGTTTCTACCAGAGTGTGATGGTTTCCCTACTGAATATCCCTAAAAAAGATTTTTGTGACAAAACTATGTTTTTAACATATAGGGCCCTATCTTGCACCCAGCGCAATGCAGCGCAAAGCCCGAACGCAAGTGTCTTTGCTAGTTTAGGACTGACGCAGCTGTCAATTTGCACTTAGATCGTTAAAATAGGGCCCAAAGTTCTATCTAAAACTGACAACTTTTTGCATTTTATAATACAATTTTTTTATTAAATAACCATTTCATTGTAAAGCTACCCAATCTTATAACGCTTTCAGGTGTGGTAATTGCACTGATTGTTATTGACAATGACAGAGCTATTGTCACATTTACAGTTATGCGCAACGAACATGTGATAACATATATGAAACTGTGCACTCATGTCTGCCAGCCTGAGGCAACAGCATATCAGTTTAAACAAAATTTGTTCTCCCGTTTTCCTTATTAATTACAACAATACTTTTCATAACATAAAAGAAGTGTTTAATAATTACAGATTAAATATGATTCCCAATTAAGCTACTATATTTAATCGGTTATTTTGCAGATATCTCCTTTGGTTTGCTCTTTATCCAAAATCATGTTTTTTGTGTGCACTCCCAGGGAACTATTATGTAAAATGTAAGAGGTGACAGTATATTTGAATTTATTTTTTACAATGTTATCAATTTGAAAGCTTTTCTTGAGTTTCGTCTTTCTGCGAACGGAGGTGCAGTTTCTAATTTCTCATATTATTGTGCGTACCATGGGTCAAAGTGTTTGTGGAGGACCGCACGTTCTCACGTTAAGTTTGTTTTTTATAAATCTGAAAGTTTGCTCAGTTAGAATCCAGCTAATGCATTATTTTGTGCATACGCAACCTTAATAAATGAGGCCCCTGCATGGTGACTCCCAGCCGCCTAACAATTTAGATTTTGCCCTGAACTGGCTTACCTGAATCAAGCAGCCAAGGGCTTCATAATAGGTAGATAAGTATATTCAGGTTTGCTAGCTCTGGGATACATCCACCACTGGGCTAAACAATCAATTTGTCTTTACATTTACATAATATCAGCCACTCTGGCCCCCAGTGGGATCTGAAACCTCAACCTTGGCAGGAAAATCATCATGATTCATGAGCTACACCTAGTATTTAATCACACTTTGAATTGAAGGATACACATGTTGACACACCAATATTACTTTTCAAAGGACCATTCTAGCCACTGTCACATTTAAATAAAAGTATATAGAAAGAGTTTTCCCTGGAATCATCAGAAAAAAGTTGCCATTTAATAACTTTGTGGGGGATTGAACATTAGTGGTCGCTTAATGAATCAATCAGGAGCTACTCTAGACCTGGCAGTCTATATTTGTAATGGGAAATAGCCTATTGTAACTACTCAAAGGAAATATACACTTTTGTATATTTTATTAGCAAATTAATATGAAAATTATTTTCAGATATATCATTTTTTGTTTCTTAAACGTAGCATGTGATATTGAGCCCAGGCCACTGGAATAAAAGACCAGTGCTTTAACTACTGTACCACCATTGTCAACAATGTCAGCAGTAACATGGAAAGCTAATCATGCTTTAATAGTTCAGGAAATGCTTTACCCTTTAAAGAACCATTGCTTTCACTTCAAGAACCTTCTATGTACAGTACCTGAAAGGTTCTTTACCTGTTCATGGTTTCACCTGGAACCCTCAGATGACTAAAAACCTTGCTAAAATGCTTTTTGTTGTGTGTACAGTATGTAAGCACACATGCTAATAGACTTTTTAGGTCTCTGCATCTGCTAATACATAGAATTGTGAAAATCCAGGTTGTCAACATTCAGACAAATCAAATTATTCACTGATGTTTGTGCAAAGAAACGCAGAAAAGAGCCAGAGAAATCAGTTGTGACAGACATGTGAATGAACAAATAAACAAACGCATGAACAGACACTGTTCCACTAGAAGTCAGTCTACTTTCACTTGTAAGTAAAATAAAGATTTATTGTAAAGAAGCAAATATGAGTTGAGTTACTGTAACTTTTAAAAAAATCTCTGGGATTTTTTAACTTTCCTGCATAACCTAGAAAAATGACCTGCATTTTCCCTTTAATTTTGTTGCATTACAGATTAAAGACTTCCAGACAAACAACGGAAAGTCTTCATTGTACAAGGTGCAGTCTGCAGGACTGCCCCAGGAGGGTACAGTCTTCACCAAGGGGGCTGTAGGAAGCTGGAGACCCCCAGTGGAGACAGCCTGGTCCCACCAGGATCCAGGCAGTGCCAAGGGTAACACCAAGGGGAGTTCAACAGGGCTGGCAGCCCAGCTGGAGCACTACCTGGCTGGCGCTACTCACACACAGAGCCGGCCAGTACCAGGAGCTGTGGTGGGATCAATGGTGGGACCCAAGGGCAAGCTCCACTATATGAGCTATGTCAGCCCCGGCGGTCAGGAAAACCCCCTGACAAGACTTGGTGACGGTGGTTCCAGACCTCCCAGGCCTAACATAGACATGATTCTCTTCAAGACTGCATCTCACCATCCGGGGCCCAAGAAGCCCCTCAGCATGGGGGATGGTGAGCTCCTAAGTTTTCCCCAGAATATTTTGTTTTTGCTCTGTTCTATCTGTGTGCTTAATTGATCTTAGGATATTGTTGAAAGTGTGCCCACATAAAATTAGTTATTTAATGCTTTTGTAATCCATGAAGAGGCAACCGTGCTTTTGTGAACTTCAAAGCTACTAAATAGTTTTAATACGTGTTGAATGTAGGTCCTCTGTTTCTCTTTCTTCCTCATCTCGACCCTCTCTCTCAGAGCGGTTCATTCAGAACGTGGTCAACCAGCTGGGGAGGCAGAGGGTAAACATGGATGGTCTGATGGGTAAAGACCTGGACCAGCTGGCTGGCATCATCTCAGATGCTCTGCAGGTGGTGGATGGGGAGGGGTCCAAGGCCAAATCCAAGCCCAGGCTTCTACGACCCATATGGGAGAGGCAGATGAAGAGAGCACCCCTAACTTCTGACCTCCAGGGTAAGAAGGCCCAAGACATGTTGGGGCGTGACAGCCCCACAGCACTTCAAGCAGAAGTTAAAGGTACAGTAGGAATGAACAAAGGAGTGACTGAATATATCAATGAGTGAATTGATTCATGTCCCATGGATACATTGTGCTTTGCAGCCACCCAGAGGTCCATCTCTAATCCATTGACATCAAAACACATACAGCACTTACATGCATCATGTAAAGATGACTTAATTAGAGCTGGTTTCACACAAAAGAAAAATACTTTTAAAACATTGAATACAACACAAGTTTGCTTTTCCATGCTGTAAATATAAATCATGCAACAATGGGGTGAAAAAATGATGATCAAGCATCTGTTGAGAGGAATGAGTAGACTAGACACTACAGCAAGAAGCTCAAGCCGGGTGGTTTTGTAGCTAAAGCAAATCTACAGTCCAAGTATCTCTGCCCTTACTCTTTTGTTGAATTAAATGGAGAAAAATAAATGTCGTTAGTGTTTTCCTCATACATTCGGATTGTTTACAGGTCAACAAATGAAGGAAGCAGATTCTGAGCCAGATGACAAGGTAGGTCTAATTCTGTTCAGTAGATACACCGGTTTCAAATTGGTGAATGAAATGTCAAAGTAAACATTTATTTCAGTGATTTGTAATAGTGCCATTGTTGCAAAAAGTTCGAAGAGGGTTTATTGCAATCTTCTGAAAGCAGAAATTCAATATGAAACAGAAAACTATTTTTTTTGCACTGGCAAAGCTCTTAGATACACCTTTTTTGAACATTTGCAGAATGACATTTCCATAAGAATATCTTTGAAACTACAGTGAATGGATTAATATTGCCTGACTTGAGAGTGGTATTTTACCTTCAAATGTGTTCCATTAGAGGTCTAGTTTCATATAGTCCATTCATCAATGATTGGCAATTTTAATAGAGTTTGCAGAAACATCAAGTTGCCTTATGATGCCTGAAAAGCAATGAAAGAATGACATTGAACTTTTATTGAATTATTTCTATAAACCCTCAGAATTAATGGGAACACATTTCTTTTTTCCTGTATGTCTAACTGTTGGAACAAAACACTTCAGTGTAATAGAAGGTTCTGTCTTCTTATAAGCAAAACCATTGCAATGAATTCATCAGAGCCCATTTCCTGTGTTGCTGTACAGAAACAGAATCACTAGATCAGGAATTACCATTCAAGTCAATGGGTCTACAATGGTTGGACCGTTACTGATTCTATTTCTATGGTTGCAATATCCTACCACAGGACCCAGTCTTCATCAGTAAGCTGTTGGATTACCTCAACATGGATCCTTTCAGGGCTTCCCCAGATTCCAAGATGGATGTTGGTGGTCCTGAAGGCAAGCCCTCAGTTAATGGCCAGAGGACAGTAGGTCTGGAAAACGTGAGG
Source organism: Umbra pygmaea (assembly GCA_016801145.1). Lineage (NCBI taxonomy): Eukaryota > Metazoa > Chordata > Actinopteri > Esociformes > Umbridae > Umbra > Umbra pygmaea. Next base: position 3,298 of record JACXGM010035018.1, on the reverse strand, counting down.
AGCAGAACCACACAGGGTCAGAAGCATGTACCACACCCATGGGAGGAGAGGAATGTGGCCACGGAGACAGAGGGTGGAGCTCTGGCACAGCCTAATGATGCGGCATTCAACCAACCAATGGATGTCCAGGGTTCTGATTCTCTGGTGGACTTGGAGCTGGAGAGGTGGATTCACAGTACTGAAGCTTCTTTGCCTTCAGAGGCTGAGACAGACCTACTGGTGGAAGCACAGAAGAAGAATCTTCTAGCAGAACCAAAGAAGAAGGACACACGACTCCAGGAGGAGGAGTTGGTGCACATGGGGGTCAAAGCATACTCCAAGTCATCACGAGGGAAAGGCCACTCTGGAGACTTTGGCTACATCATTACAGACACTGAGTGAGTACACTGTAAAAAAGCCAACTTGCAAACATTGAGTTTACTATATTTTTTAAGTTGAGTGAATATATTTTCTAGGAAACATGACTTTTACGTGCAAAACTAAGTTAATCCAACAAACTTTTGTAAGTTTGCTTATAAGTTTGCTCAACTGTGAATAATAAATTGAGTGAACACATAATTCTGAGTTGACTTGTCTTAATGTATAAAAACGAGTTCAGTCAGAAAAGAAAAATGTGTTCACTTAACTTAAAAAACAGAGTCACATTGCCTCATAATGTGAAGTTTTGAGAACTTAAATTTTGAATGTTTCTAAAGGATCATGGGTAATTCATAATTTGTAGATTCTAAGATGGTTTAACATAATCTTTTATAAATTTGATGGAAGAAAAGTACATATATATTTTGGTATTACATGACTTGCTGTGAAATTAGTTATAATGTAGCTTGATCAACATATTTCGAAACGTAACATAAATCAGCATTCAATTATTAGACCATCTACCACTGTAGTGTTTTTGCACAGATAATTGCACTCACCTGGTGTCCCAAATCGAAATGTGTCCCTTATTATACAAGGGGATGATGACAATCAGATGTCTTTGGGCCTCTGGGAGCAGAGCATTCTGTATTTTAGTAGTAACTTAAACTTACGTTCTCAAAACACACATTTAAGTACAATTTTTTATTCAGTCAAAATCAAACTTCAAGTCCATTCATTCTAAATATGCAAGTGTGTTCAACATTGAAAAATGTGTCCATTGGACAAAAAAATTATAGAGATTTGAACAAAGGGGGTAGGCTTGAACCCGGAAGTTGAATCAGCCCTGAGTGGATTCTGATGCTACCTGGCTATCACCTCACGTTAGCATTCCATAGACTCCCATTCATTTTAGGGGTCACTTTGTGAATAAATTTTGTTTACACACACGCTGTGATACGTGAGCTAAACTGTGACTTGGAATCTTCCATGGCAAGAGGTTTTGCGGTCAGTCATGCAGATCAATGAGCAAGACTTACAGCTGGCAATGCAAACTAAAATCAAACAAGATTTGCTTACAGTTCAGCTCACGTAGCACAGAGTTTGTGGTTTGACTGGTCGAACTTATCCTAACTCCACACTCTGACCATTGAAATCTGACCAGGACATTCCTGATCCCAGATGGACAAACCCTCCAGGCCATTTGCTCCTGCTGACCCATAACCCACAGCTACTGATAAAAGGAAAAGAAACAATGATCGACCACCACCTGTAACGATTCACTCCCAGAATATGTTAATAATGATAATAATGTTTATTCTGTACAAGACTCGATGTGCAGTAAATGTATATAGCAGGGTACAAGAAATGCAGGGTAAGTATACGGTCTATGTTCCGTTATCAACTCCAGGTAATCAGACAGGCAGAGTTCCATAAACAAATCCAGGTAGTCAGACAGGCAGAGTTCGGTACACTAATCAGGTTCTCAGTCAGGCAGGATATTCGGAAACAAGGCAGTATATAACAAGCAAAGGTACAGGGGATAATCCAAGGCAGAATACTTAATACACAATGCAGGGGTCAGGCCAGTATAACAATCCAAGAACAGAATGCTCAGTAGAAATGAAAGAATACTTACAATACCTCGCGAAGAGGCAATGGGGTGTGTAAGCCTTATATACAGACAGGATGAGAGCAGGTGTACAGAATTTGGGGGATTAAGTCCTGGGTTATGGGAATTATATTTCTGAGCAGTCTATGATAGGGAAACTGTAGTACTCAGGGAAGGGGAACTGGGGAATGTTACACCACCCCCAATTGTAAACCAAGCAATATTCCTGAGCTTACAGTTTGGGTGAGATAAAACAGGCTTCCAACACTGGACATTCATAGTCTGTTAATAATGGTTACATTAATAACTTCAATCTGTATTATCTGTAAAATAAATTATTCAATCTTCTATAGAATATTATGAGCTTCTCAGAAATACTAAACATGACACTATGAACATATTTCCAGATATTGTTAAATGAAAGGACATTCCACTTACTTTTAGAATACCAATTAAATATTTCTATAATAGTTATTTCTCGCATTTATTACTGTTTACTGTAAAAAAACCTCTACACTCTCTACCAATCAGATGCTCCGAATATAGGTGAAAATTAAAGAATATTAGGCTGGTGATTGGCGAATGGTGATTTTTCAAACAGCATGAAATGGGAAGCATATCTTCTTTGTTGCGCTTTCAAATGTACAGTTTTTGTTCCTGCGGTATAGGCAATTTTTTTGGGTGGGACACATGCAGCATTTTCCAATATTGAGGGGGACATGTCCCCCCCATCCCCCCGGTTCCTACGCCAATGATATCAACACCTGTTCATTCATATGCTGGAATTGGAGTGATACAAATGTTTTGTAAATCACACGTGAGACCTGTTTTTTGATGATCTCTGTGCTCAGATCTACGCTGGTTTCTACGCACTTTTGATAAATGAGTGCCAATGTGATGACGAACCAATGAGGAAAACAAACGTACATTGTCCCCGAAAACAAAAACTCAACAACCGAGCCTGACCCAGAACAGACAGCCTTGCGCACTGAATCAAATGCGAGCTTACGCCGTTGAGCGCACTGGCGAGGGGTGGATTAAGGTGGTCAGGGGCCCCTAGGCTTCTCTTTGTGTGAGCCCCCTCCCCTAATCATTGTGCTTTACTGGAAAAATGTACTTAGTGCCACACGTGGTCCACACGCAAGTATGGTGAACTGGCATACACACACATTGAGACAGCCAACATTACAGTGTTTTCTTTACATTGCTTCAAGTGGTGGACCACAACAGTAAGACAATTACCACCACACCACATAGGTAAACTGAGAAATTGAACATTACAGACAAAACACAAATACAAACAAGCATAAGGCCCAGTGCTTAGAATCA
>JACXGM010035017.1:0-11801 GCA_016801145.1 Umbra pygmaea | reverse complement strand
GTTAGTTTTAGATATATTAAAGTAATCTTATTGAGATTAACGTTAGGGGTAGATTAAGGTTAAATATAAGGTTAGAGTTAGGCATTAGGGACATGTTAGTTTTAGATATATTAAAGTAATCTTATTGAGATTAACGTTAGGGGTAGATTAAGGTTAAATATAAGGTTAGAGTTAGGCATTAGGGACATGTTAGTTTTAGGCAGACAAGTTATTTCATTCAGGTTAAGGTTAGGGTTTGATTAAGTTTAAATATAGGGTTAAAGTTTAGTCAATAGGGATATGTTAGCTTTAGGCAGACAAGTTAGTTTATTGAGGTTAAAGTTAGGGTTAGATTAAGTTTAAATATAGGGTTAGGTTTAGGAATAGGAAACATGTTTTTTTATAAGGATTATGTTTTTACTCCCCACACGGATAGAAACACACAAGTTTGTGTTTGTGTGTGCATGTGTGGGGTGAATGTGTGTGTGACAGCTGTACAGTCAGAAGGCAGGCGCTGTGAGTGTCAGGTGATAGCAGTGTTAGGATACAGGGATCTCATCTTGGGTCCTCGTGCCTAGTTCCTTCAACAGCATCTGTTCCTTGATGTCTTATTTATCGTTGATGATTATTCCTGGGAGATCTGTAGAAGGTAGGGAGGAGTAGAAAGACATCATCCTCATTTTTCCACATGGTTTATTGATGCACTCCATTTCCATCACACTTCCTGACCTACTGACACACCAGCTAACAGAGTGAGAAAACAGCTACGCTGGGAATAAAACACTACAAAGGCTAATGCACAAATTGAGGTTGCTATTAAACATCCTGTGAATGTATCCATGGTCTTTTTTCCTTTGTCGCTCTATTGATTTGTGTATCTGTCGGATGCTGTGGCGTGCACAGTTTGTTGTATAATGCACCAGCTAGCTACCAAGGCAATGTATCTGTGCACCATGTGGGCCTGAGGGGCAGATCAGGAGCAGTTGGGAATAGGACATTCTTCTGTGTTTTCTGGTGCTGTATATTATTTACAGCAGTGGCAACATTCTCAGATTAATAAATACATTGCAAAGCTGGTTTTAGACAGGTCAATCTGTACCCAAACAATAAGTGATAAGAACAAAGTTTTGAATTTGATGATACCAATGCCTACTACTGTTTTGACTAGAACGATGGTAAACAAAATCTATTCAGTTTATTCTCACCCTGTAATCTCTTCAAACCTGATAAATATGCTCAAACACATAATAGCTTTGGAGCAAGTTCCAACAAAATCAGCACTACTAAACATGAGATCACTAACAAACAAATCTTTCTTAATAATGATCTCATTTGTCAACCATTAACTTGATTTTAATGTTTTTAACAGAAACCTGGATAGATGAAAATAGCAATCCAACATTCATTGAGGCAAGTCCAAAAAACTAAAACTTTATTCATTCAGTGAGACAAGGCAGACAGCGGGTGGAAAAGCTGTGATTTACCATAAAATTTTTGCTGTACAAAGGTCAATCTGGGAGAGTTCTCAACGTTTGAATACATGGCCTTAACTCTCAAAGCAGAAATACCAGTGTTGATGTTAACAATCTATTGACCACCAATACAGCTTCCAGCCTTCCTACCAGAATTCCCAGAAATGCTGTCACAGACCGTAATCAAACATGATGGAATTGTTATGAATGGTGACCTAAAAATTCACATAAATAATAATGTTGACAAGTACGCTATGGAATATATGAACATTCTGCTAAGTTTTGACCTGACTTTACAAGTCTCACAACAAACACATAAACACAGAAATACATCAGATTTAGTGATAACAAAAGGATTACATACATCTTTCTTTGACAAATGTCTCCCTCGTAGACCACTACTGTGTATTTTATGATGCACACCGATCTGAAACCAGGAACAAGGTATAAAATGTAGTCAGAAAACGATACATAAATGAAGCAACCGTACATCTCAGAATTTCTCCCAAATTACATTCTCAGGAAACTATTTTGAAAACCTGAATTACGTTATATGCCAGCATATTTAGGGTTTTTTACGTTTGAACTGCACGTTTCATTATTAGGCTATATTTGTACTTATATTACTTTGCCCCTGTACATTTAGTTTAGCGGATTTATGCGAGAACATTCCACACATTCCATACATTCCATAGCGCTTGAGATTATATTGCAACATTCACAGTTAAGGTCAGGTGTGAGGATACTAACGGTTAAGGTTAGGTATGAAGTTACTAACGGTCAAGGTTAGGCATTAGGTTACTAACGGTTAAGGTTAGATATGACGTTACTAAGGTTAAGGTTAGGATTAGGGTTAGGGTTAACATTGCAAAAAAACGACAATCGTCTGTCTGCATGACGCATGCAATGAAGAACAAAACACGCACAAATTGCCGGTCTGGATTTGAACTCGCGAACACTGGCATGCAAGTTGCGGATTTATATGCCCATCCACCATCCCCGACCTCCACCCTAGCAAAAACTACGCTATTTACATGCTACGTCATGATTTTCATATGTTCATATTTAACGTTATTCGAGTGTTCAATTTAGTTCCCTACAAACGTAATTGACCCTCTCATACGTTCATATTTGACATATTTCTGTTTTACAAAATAGTTCCCTCAGAAGGTATTTCATGTGATTTAGGGCTGAACTGAAGCAGCAGAGCGAAATCTTAAAACATTTCTAGGTGGACTTAATTTTAGTACAATGGTAGATAAACGAAATAACAATCTGACAAATGCTCTCAAAAAAGTTGCCCCAATACAGGTAAAAAAGAGGTTAGGAGACAAAGCATCACCATGGATGAATTGTTCTGTCCGTGGACTAAAAAGAGCTAATAGGGCTGAACTAAAAAGAGCAAATAGGGCAGCTGAAAGAAAATGAAGAAAAACTAGACTTGATTTTCATCTTAGTATCTACAGAAAAAAATCCTTAACGACATACAATAACACTGTATGTGCTGCAAGAAAGAAACACTATTCCAGGAACATTACAGAAAGTGGAAATAACGTCAAAATACTATATCAACAATAGACAAACTGCTAAACCCTGCCCTTTATCCCTAAATGGACAAGTCAATCCTCTGAAATTAAATGCAAGGAGTTTGCAGCTTTTTTAATAACAAAATCACATCCATCAGAGCCAGTACAGAAACAGCCCTGACTAAAATAGTAAACGATTTAAGACTTAGCATGGATTTAAACAAAGTCTCGTTCCTAGTCCTCCTAGACCTGAGTGCAGCATTCGACACCACTGATCATGATATTCTACTAGATTGTCTCAAAAACTGGGTTGGTCTCTCAGAAAATGTCCTCAGATGGTTTCAAACCTACATTACAGGCAGAAAATTATTTGTCAGTCTCAGTGACCATGTATCTGACGAATATGATATACTATGCGTTGTTGCACAAGGAAGCTGTCTTGCTCCACTACTTTTTTCACTATACATCCTTCCACTACGCAATGTTATCAGAGAACACAATGTAAATTTCCACAGCTACAGTATGCTATTGATACACAGCTATACATTTCTGTAGAGCCAGATGACATACAGTACATGCAATAAGCTCACGACAGTCCCAAAGTCAAAATTGATAAATTCAGCATGAGCTTTGGTAACCTGACTTCCCTGATCAAAACTGAAGTAAGGAGCCTAGGTGTTATCATAGACTCTGACCTAAGTTTTACCTTCCATCTTAACAAGGTTACCAAAACCTCTTACTTTCACCTCAGAAATATAGCTGAAGTTAGATGATTCATAACCCAGAAAGACCCAGAAAGATGCAGAGAATCTAATTCACAAATTTATTACAACTAGATTGGACTACTGCAACGCCCTCCTTACAGGTCTCCCAAAAAAGTCTTTAGAGAAGATACAACTCATCCAGAATTCATCAGCGAGACTAATAACAAGAATAAAGAGGAAAGAACATATTAATCCAGTTCTGAAGTTAATACACTGGCTCCCAGTTCCCCGCAGGATTGATTTTAAGGTCCTCCTGCTTGTTTAAAAAACTCTGAATGGCTCAGGACCAGCCTATTTCACAGATTCTCTAAAATCATATGTTCCCCAAAGGGCCCTCAGATCTTCAACAGCAAACCTGCTAATGGTACAAAACCCCACTCACAGAAAATAAAGCTCCAAAGCTGTGGAACACAATACCAAAAAAAAACAAAGGGAAGCATCATCTATTGATATATTCAAAAAGCTGTTAAAAACAGATATTTTCACTTAAATGCTTTTTATGCTTTCTTTCTTTTAATATGTTCCTTTACATTTCATATTTTTATTTCATTGCCTGCAAATGTGCTCTATGCTTTTTAAAAATATTTATACATTTCTTTGTCTTTTATTGAAAGGTGTTGTATAAATAAAGGTTTATTATTATTATAATAATTATAATTATTAATAGATAGTCACAGACCTGAACGGACCATGTATAATTGATGCCTTAGGGGCAAAGGGGGCTGGGGTGGGGATAGTTTCCCTCATCTCTGAGTGGAGGGAAAATACTGGAAGCCAGGGAGGACGGAGGACAAAGCAATCGAGTAGGGAGGGGTCAGGAAAACAGAGGCAGCTTCCATTAGGGATTAGGATTCAGAAGAGGGGTGGAGATTTGTGAACGTCAACTGGGTTTATGATTGAGACTGAAGGGAGGATGTCTCCAGGACTTTATGCCCGACTGTATTTTCTCCTCCCCTCCATCTCTTTTCTTTTCCTCTCGGTCGTCTCTTGCCTTTTGTAGGCTTTCTCTCCATCTGCTCTCTCTCTGTGTTACTCTCAGCGGCTGTCTCTCCCCCTCGCACCGTCTTCCTCTTGTGCTGGGACAGGTAGAGAGACAGGACAGAGGGGGACTGTCCGGGGGGAGGGCTGCTTCCTCTCCATCTCCTCTGTAGATCACACGACTCCCCGCTCGTTGTCCTCACCAGTCGGGGTCTCAATCTGTTCCTCCCCGGCTGGCTGCCGGCGCTCCAAGGAGGAGCTTGTTTGAAGGAGGGAGGGGTGTGAGTGTGTGTGTGGGGGGTGGTGGGGGGGGGCTCAGCGTTCAGCTGAACCTTGTCTCCTCTGACAGCAGTCACAGCACAGTCTGCTACGTCACAGATGCTGCTCACGCTGGTAGATATCCACTCTCCTTCTTCCACAACAAAGACACCTGGTTCGTTCCCTGATCTAATTCACACCGGAGGATTGTAAAATACGCCCCCGCGCGTATAAGACAGCTCAACCTATTTCCAATTCTTTCTGTGAGAATATCTTTTGTTGACCCTGTTTGGGTTGGATCGCGTCAGTGGCGTTTTGATGGGCAAGTGCCACAGGTAATCTGTAACCTAGAGGGAAGGACAGCTTCTAGACATGAAGAAAATCTGGTCCAAGAAGAGGTTTCAGGTGAGCTTTTACCTTTCAGAAACCAACTTGCTGTGTTAGTGTTATAGCAAGCTAATATCTAAGATGCTTTTCCTGCTTTGAGATTATTGTAGCAAGGTGGTAAAAGATGTATGTTTTGTTACCCCGCCCTTTTACCATTTCACTAATCAACAAAGATTAGTTTCTCCAGGTGTAATGTGTCGAGTTTGTGTGGCAGTGTCTGGAATAATCCACGTCTCTTCTGATGCTTAATGACTTGTGACAGAGAGGGTATGGCTTCCTGTTTAACATGACATTATTATGAGAATGTCCCTGTGGGGACAATATCCTGTTGCCTCACATTTTTTTGCCTGGTGGAAGATAGCTTTGAGAACTTATTACATGGTCAAATTGTGTTTTGATAGCATTTTGTAAATTTAAAGCAAATGGTACGCTAATCAGCTGGTGTGTGCGAAGACACACAACAGTTCCCCGTGTATATATATGAAATATCAATATATTTGAAAACTGGCCACCAGGGGAAATAGTGAGCTTTACAGGTCAGTAGGCTTATGGTTTGCCAAGGCATTGTGTATGGAGATAGTCGATGTGGATTGTGCAGTCCTATTACAGGGAAGCAAAAATAGACAATTACTGTCCAATCATAATCTTAGTTTCAATTGTTTAAGGTTGGGGAAGGGTTGAAAAGAAGAGAGACCATATCGGACAGTTCTTGTTTTATGTTAAGTACCAGAGCTTTGAGTTTCATATCTTTTCCTGTTTTACAGAGAAAAAAATAGCTTAAATCAAACACCCCCAGCAGTGCTAATTTGAATATTGAATATGAAGTAAATTGAACTTATTCTAACATTTATTAGTGATTTTTTGTCATTGCATGGGTGCCCTATGATATTCCTGAGTGTATTTGAACTGTGACTTATGAAGTATGTAGCTGGGCCACAGTCTGCAGTAAACCTCCATGAGTGCTAGTAACGCCTTGTGTAAGGCTGAGTGCCTACGTTACACGATGCTTCTCAGCTAAAGAATTCACCAGGAGAGAGAAACTGGGTAAATACTAAATAAAGACAAATAATAATATTAAATGTACACCAATATATGCAAGCGAAAGGAGATCTTAGCAAAAGTCTTCGTGGCACCCACAGCAGAGCAGAAAGCTTTTACTGCGTAGAAATGCAGTCTGTGCTCGTTTGAGTTTGCAATGTGCTGACATGGTTGTCTGGAGGCCCCATAATGTGAATCAAGAGAGGCCCAATAAAGGCTTCTAGGGGCTTCAGTCGTTTAGTCACACGGTGGCCGCCAGCCTCCACTCGATCAGCAGCTTTAACTCTGGTATTTAGAGAGCAGAGATCTATCGGAAGAATAATTACGCTGCTCTTTATACGGGGGTTTTCTGTGTAGATTCACTGTAATGAGTCATTCTGTGGAACTCTCCAAGGTCCTGATCTCTGGTTGTTTAGCGAAATGCTAAAGGTTATTGGAATCCAAGGAGCAATGGCTTATCAAGTCACCAGTGTGTAGGTTATTTAGGTTAAGTTGTAAAGGCTTAGCATGTCGGCCATTGTGAGGTTCGCAATTTGACATTCTTTTGTTTGATCATTTTCTTTTGGATGCTGACACAGACAGAATATGTAGTTTCATCACTGTTCTTTCTGCTGTTTTGCATTACACTGTATCTCTCTCTTCGTTTCAGAGAACTGGGCACTCTACCAAGACATTTGGAAGATTCACCCATGGTGTGTGTGCTGTATGAGTTATTACACAGTTATTACACAGTTATTACACAGTTATTACACAGCTATTACACAGCTATTACACAGCTATTACACAGCTATTACACAGTTATTACACAGTTATTATACATTTATAGGGTAATAATAGTTATTATGCTTCTCATTTTAACTACGAACAACAATCTTGTGTATTAAAAAGGTCTGTGTTAAGTTTCCTACAATGTATTCATGCATGTTTAAAGCTTAATTTCTGCTAGTCAAAAGACAGTTGGCTTTTTTACAACGTAGCTTTCTGAATGCCTTTCCTCAACCCCCACAAGCAATTTTCCTGTAATCACATTGTTGCATCTCTGCGTAACAACACAGAATGAATAATTTCTGGGGGTTTTAGTTTTATAGCGTTACATCTGGAATCTCAGCCAAAGGGAAATGCTTACAGCTCAAGCTTCTTTTCAAATTCATATTTGCAGCCAACCGTTAATCTAATCCAATGTATATGTTGCAGCTAGGCATTGTGAATTACAGCCTCTCCTCTTGCTGAGTGGATATCCCTCACCCAGTATTGGAAGGGCTATTTAGTCCCACCCTACTTGGTGCAGACGGGTGAATTCAAATACATCGAGAAATGGACTGTTAAAACTGTATGAAGATTGTTATTGTCTTTTTAACAGAAACAGTTACATTACAGTAAATTGTCCTTATCTAAAACCAACTCATTCTACAACAGGTGAAATGGGGCATAACCGATTTGCTTGTCTCTACAGCAGTAGTGTCTCTAGCTTAGAATATGTGACTGGGCTGGTAGTTGGGCTGGCATTTTAGACTCTAATAATGGCTATAGAGCCGACTGGCCGTGTGGGTGAGAGAGATGGTGGTTTCTATAGTAACAGTGCTCTCCCGTCTGCCCTCTCTTGCTGCCACTATGGAAGCGAAGTTTTCCGCTCCTGCCGAAAGCAAAGCTATGGTAAACCAATCTTGCCTTCATTTCTCACTCTCTCTCTGTGTTTCAGTCATATTCATTCTCTCACTCCTTGCTTTAATGTGTATAAAAAAATATTAAGCATGTGAATATGATTTATTGGACGAAATATCATGTGGATGTAGTTACAGGAATGAAATTGCAGAGCAATATAGTCACAGCTTTGTAGTATTATCCCTGTAGTCCTGCAGAGGGCAGTGCAATTTACTAGAACTGTCCAGGGGTGGTTAATAATTATATTATGGCTGCTTTGCCTTGTGGCACTCTAGTGACCCTTGCGGTGGCTTGGGCACCTTTGAAAGAAAATTAAGGTAGAATGTTAGCGTGTTTCTTCCAGCGCATAAAGGGTCTGGTATAGAGTTCCCAGTTGAAGGAACCAGAACTTTAGTACACACATATCTCAACACTGACTCTCCTGTATTCGCTGGGTCGTTGCAGTGATGAATCAGGAACTTAATCACAAATGGGAAAAATAATGAGGTAAAAGTATAACCAAAAACTATATAAAATGTTTTTCAAGTTTTTATTTATAGACTAACCATATTTAAGAGCTAGAAAACTTTTTGTTGATTATGGTACATATCAAAATGTTGGTTTTCTCCTCATTTGCTTGTTCTATTCATCTGTACTGCATATCACCCCTTTCTCAATGTGTCCACTGGGTTTTGTTCTTTAATGGCCCATTTTCTGTACTATTTCACAGCTGATTTGTGTGTCCTTTAATTATCTTCAATGTTTTGGGGTTACTTTCTGTACATCTACACTCCCACACATAGAAATGACTGATTATTTTATTACATTCCTATTGACCGGTTTAAAGGTTGCTGAATCCCCTGTTCTCCTTTCAGACAATTTGCATCAGGCCTAAAAATAACAATGGTTTTGATTAAAGTTTTTATAAGGCATTAATATCTATCACACACATTAGTGGGCAAAGGGGCACTATTGCGGACAATCAGGATATAATAGCACTCATTGACTTTCTCTTCTCTAAACCTCAATGTGTTTGGAATGAGTTTGGAATGGAACAGATGCTAGCATGTTTTTTAAAATTAGCAGTACCTGTAAAATTCCAAGCTAAAACAGACTGATTACTAGTCTAGAACTTTCTTTCTATACAGGTGTTTCAACCAATGTATTTGTGTAGAGGCCACATCTGGTATTCATGGTTCAGTTACTCCCCCTCTAAAAGAGTCCTGCCTAGGCTCAACCCTATTACCCATCATCCTCTCTGTCGCTAAGTGAAAGTGAAGTGTAATTTGTCACTGTGACTAGACTCAGCTGTTGTGTTAAACATCTCTTTCTCCGTGTCTTCCTTCCGTTAGACTCTGAAACAGCCGAGGATGAAGCCACAGATGCCCAGGTACCCATGGAAACAAAGGAAGGACCTGGTCGACACCAGGACAAGGCTGGCTACAGAGTACCTGCAGGTAATTCACTTAGTTAAATAACTGAATCATGATCTGTGCTTTAAGTCCTCTCATTAATAAAGTGCAGTAAATCAGCTGCACAGATGTTGGCTTGACCGTGTTAGCCATAGTGTTGTCAGTACACTATGCCTTGTAGGCTGTTTGATGTTGAAAATTTTGAGTCTGCATCATAGACTGCATATATTAATGGACAGAGCATGTGTGAAGTCACATATTGGTTTGTGGAGATCTGCTATGAGTCGTCGAGCTTGCCGTTACAGGCGAAGCCAGCTTGGTTGTGGATGTGCCGATATTAGACGAGAGGGAGTAATCTAGCTAGCTAACTGAATTTAATTGAGATGCTAACAATGGCTAATGAAAAACAGTATTAAAATATAACGTTACTTACCGGAAAATATTAACTGCCTACTCCTTTGAGTGTCTTGCCGTACAACGCCATAGCCATGCCCTAAAACACCCCTGCTTTATCTCCGATTTTAAAGTCATCCAGACCATAATTAAAAAAATTAACATAATTCTGTATTGCAGAAGACCTAAATCTAGCAATTGAGACCATAAACTCGTTATGAAAATGTTTACTGAGCTTTCTCATAGACTTGTACAGAAACCAACCTCCTTTTGCAACCGCTCGTGTTGCCCTCAGCTGGAATTCAGATAGAATCCAGGTTTAAGGCACTTCCGCATTTTCTTCACTTCGCTGAACCGGATGCTTTGTCCGTTAATATACAGACTATGGTCTGTATAAAAAATTTATTGCATAAACAAATACATCACTAAAGCCATTTTATATAAATTAAGTGATACTGTAAGTGTTCAGACCTTGTTATAAACAACCTAAATTATTATTTCAATAGGAACGACTTTTTCTTATGTGGCGTACTAACATGGCAACAGTAAGAGGAGTGGTGGGGGATACTTCGCGACCATTTTCTTTTGCTAAAAATACTCATTTAAAAATGTATTTTCACAAATTAAAGTTTGGCAACCGTTTTATTAGTGCATTAACACATGACAGACTGTGCGTTGCCAGAGAATAACTGCACACCTCAGTGGTGTAAGAACCCAAGTAGTGAATGCTGGTGAATAGTTTAACACACAGTGTTGCCATGGGTCCCACAAATTGTACACATTATATGATAGACTTCTTTAAAGCTCCATGCTGTGATGTAAGGACGTGACATCCAGTGTAAGGTAAAAAGTGTATAATGTCCGCAACACTGTTGTTTTGTTCCCATATTTAATAAATAGAACAAAAGCAACGTTTCGACCCTGCTGTGTCTTCTTCAGGTGAATACATTTGACAAAGGGATATATGTATATAGGCCTCACAATCAGCTGACCCCACATGTGACTCCAGTGATTACCAGTGTGACATACTAGCCTTAATAATGTCAGCTGGTCCTAACATGGACCACTGTGTTCGATCCCGATGATACCACAAACACAACATCTTGACAGTTTACACACCACTTTCTGTAGCCCCTTTACAGCACCACGTCTAGGTGTATGCAAATTTGCAAGAAACAGGCTTTGACAGGGGAATTATGACAATTTGTAATGGAGGGTATGACAGATGTTTCACGACAGGGGTCACCCGTCTGTCTAAAAATAGTCTATGAATATGATTACGCTGCTCTCGCCGCACAAATCAATTTAGCATTCTGTCCTGCTTGCTCGGCTGTAAAAAAACCTGTTTGCACTTTCAATGGCTTTGTGTTTACAGACCGAGTGTGTCGTCATTCCTGGGGGAATTGGGAGAGAGTTGGGAGGAAAAAAGGATGATAGAAAACAGAATAAATAGAGGAAGGCTATCAAACAAGAGTGGGGGTGGGATTCAGCATTTGTTGTTTTCATTCTCAGACAAAGGCAAATAAGCTAATTTCACACATTGCCCGAACTGCACTCAGAGAGGTAATACATTACCAAAATGTCAACGAGAATTCTAAACAAAATGCATTTCTTCAACAAAAAACTAGCCATAGCACAACACAGACATTGGGTCTAATAACCTAAGTAAAGAATCTATTCTGTAACTATTGTGTTACCAACTAAATTTAATGTCTTCCACAATATAAGAAATGTAAATTTGATGGGTTGCAAGGGAAATGTAAAGTGTGTGGTTAGTAAAGTGTGTGGTTAGTAAAGTGTGTGGTTAGTAAAGTGTGTGGTTAGTAAAGTGTGTGGTTAGTAAAGTGTGTGGTTAGTAAAGTGTGTGGTTAGTAAAGTGTGTGGTTAGTGATGTGTGTGTGGTTAGTAAAGTGTGTGGTTAGTAAAGTGTGTGGTTAGTGATGTGTGTGTGGT
>JACXGM010035016.1:0-11801 GCA_016801145.1 Umbra pygmaea | reverse complement strand
TCATGAAGGCTGGGTCATGACCGAAAGAACGAGATCCAGGGTACAAGCGGCCGAAATGGGTTTCCTCAGGAGGGTGGCGGGCGTCTCCCTTAGAGATAGGGTGAGAAGCTCAGTCATCCGTGAGGATCTCAGAGTAGAGCCGCTGCTCCTTTGCGTCGAAAGGAGCCAGTTGAGGTGGTTTGGGCATCTGGTAAGGATGGCCCCTGGGCGCCTCCCTAGGGAGGTGTTCCAGGCACGTCCAGCTGGGAGAAGGCCTCGGGGAAGACCAAGGACTAGGTGGCGGGATTATATCTCCAACCTGGCCTGGGAACGCCTCGGGATCCCCCAGTCGGAGCTGGTTAATGTGGCTCGGGAAAAGGACGTTTGGGGTCCCCTGCTGGAGCTGCTGCCCCCGCGACCCGATCCCGGATAAGCGGACGAAAATGGATGGATGGATGGATGATTAAATAGCAAATTAACAGTTCACCTAAACATTTCAGACTCAATGATAGTCATAGGTTTGTGAAATGAACACACATTTACTAAATTTACATTCAAGAACTATAAAATTATGAATTGGAAAGACAATACAAGAATGAGAAAAAGTATCTTTATGTATAATCACTGAAAATGTATAAAACTGGCAAACAAGTTCGGATAAAATCTAAAATTAGAAACAAGTATGAAAGTATAATGATCAACTTCCACAAGAAAGTTTGAATTAAAACAAAACAAAATAAATACTTTTAATCACATGAACTGTTCAGGCACAGATGGATAAAAATCCCTGAACAGAAAACATCTCTAGAGGCATCTTCTAAGAAAGAAGAATAATCCAACTTGATATGATAAGCATTGTAACATTGAAAACAGATTTAACCAATACTGAAAAGTAGCTGTCAAACAGACCAGTCCCTATTGAATGCAGATAATACAGTAAAACCTCACTGGACATCAAAGATATAAAATGCAATTTTTTTTTGGGCCGCTGGAATGATTTTTGGAAAGGCACCTATAGTTCCCTGCAACTCTTCAATTTCCTGGACTCCATTATTCCAGTGTGGATAAGAGCTCTGATGAAAAGACTCTGGGCTTCGTATTGTCCCTATCAGTCTGCATGTCTCACAGTCGCAGGTGTGGCACTGGCATGGTAACATCACGGAAGAACCGATGGACAAGGGCATTTTTTGCAGATAGCCTTTTGTTTGGGTCATAAGTCAGCATTTGCTGGAAAATCAGAGAACAATTTTCATAAATAGGACATATTGATTACACATCTGCATCTGATAGTAATATGTGAAGTTGTGATTATAATTATATAGTAAGTGTCTAAGATATTACCCCAAGCAGCTCTCTTCCATCCTCATCCAGGGGGGGCACCACTTTAGAAAGCTCCTGCCTGGCCCACTTGGGAAAAGAGGGTTTGTAGTCTGGCATGGATGTGACCCCTGGCCACGCAGTCTCATCCGGAGTACCCAGGGTACGGAAAATCCGGAACAGCTGATCGATTTCGGAATCGCCTGGGAACAAAGCCCTCCTTGTGATCTGAAGGACAAATTGGATATTTAGCAAGGCTGTGCTTTACAAGAGCTACAGAACAATAATAATAAAATCTTGAGAACACATTTACCATTTCAGCAAAGATGCACCCCAAGCTCCAGATATCAACAGCTGTGGAGTAGTATTTGCAGCCCAGGAGAATTTCTGGAGCTCGGTACCATAGGGTTACCACCTGAGAAAGAAAAAAACTTGGTAATTCCTTTTTTTGCTCCACCATTTTCTTCCCCTCCCAATTCCCACTAACCCTGTCTTGTTAGCAGCTCCACAACTCCTTGGACAGATCTGTGGGATTGTAAGGGGCACGCACATGGTTCATCCAACCACGTCGCCTGAGCCTGACGACTCTTTTCACGCTGCTCATCCAACACGGAAGCCTTTAGTCGGATCACGCACAGGATGATTGCGTTCACCTACTATACTTCTGCGACTGAATTTACTGGCGCCTGATCTGCACACAAGGAGTTGCTGGTGAGCAACGTGGCAGGACAGATAACCGGACTTGTCTATCCCAAATCCGAGCAGCGCTATACCAATTTGCGCTGCCTCGTGCAGGAGGTCAGAGAGCTCATAATCAGGCTGGAACCACTGAATATCATGACGCAGACTGTCCTGAAAACATGGTAATTTCGTCACTATTGGCTCAGAAATATGCTACTGATAGCATTCAAATTATTACACAATTGAACTATAAACCACAAAATGTGTGTGTTGTGAAGTCAATGTAGTGAAATGTATGTATTGAAGTGGTTCACATTAATTAACTAAATTGTAGAAGGACACCCATCAAAGTTTCAGAAGAAAGCCAAAGTATTGGCACTTTGTTATGAATTAGTGTCAATATTTTTAGTAGGCTGGCCAAGTTTGCTTATGCTGTATTTCCTCAATGTAATGTTTGTTAACTACATTTACATGGACACATTATCTGGTATTTACAATTTGATACAACTGCCAGGGCTCGAAATACACAGCGCCCTGTCTTGGATAAAAAATATGTCTGGGACGGTTCATACAGAATTTGGGATGTTTACGAGATGATGGCTAGTAAAATATAACATGCATACAAGACTGGTTACAAACATACACGTTTAAACACAAGGCTGATGAAGCAGATCATAATATAGCTTAAAAGTTGATGAATTATTAATAGTTCACATGGCAAGCGCAGCAGTATTTTTGCTTCCAAACACATCAGGAGAACACCATTGGGATTGTTATTCTCCCAACGAGCCACATTCTGAAATGCCCACTTGATGCAAACAGTTTTTGTAATATGTAAGAGATGGATATTTAGCATAATGGTAAAACATAAAGAGGGAAGATCTGGGTACACTTTATTTGGATAGTCAATTTGTAGATGCTTTAACACTTCAGTTACCGATCTACTAACACTTACCCTAACCTTAAACCTCATCCAATCCTTAAACTTAACCATTTCCCCAACCCTTAGCCTAACCCTAATTCAAACTCTAACCTTAGAAAACATGAACTATGTTTTTTTTAATAGTGTGAATACCTGTAGAGCATCTACAGATAGTAAGCTTACCTATCCAAATAAAGTGAAACCAAGATCTGAAGTTGCAAAATTATAATTGTGACTTAAACCGAACACGTAAGAAATGCAGGTTTAATGCAAGTTTGAATGGCATGTCAGGACGTTTTAAAAATAATTCGCAATAATAAGATATTGAAATGCAAGGTAATATAGGCTATGTATTTATTAAGGTTATGTAAATATAAAATCATAGAAAACCATTCCAATGTTGGTCAAACAGGAATATTATTATTAGAATGCAAATTATACTGGGCCGGACCGCAGTAGAGTTGCTGTCGCATATCAATTGTCTGTAGGCTGGCTACTACAGTAGCTTTAGAGAAAATGGATGTTTGATCTTCCTGACCTCAGATGAATACACATGAATTCAAACGTGCAAAAATGTTTTAGCACGAGATTATTGCATTTGTGGCTGTGGAATCTTGGGATGGATTACAGCTCATAGCACTTTGTTGTCCAAGTTTGTCGCATCATTCCGGCTCATGGAATGTATGTTGCGTGGGTGTTTTACTAACGGGAATTTTCAGGGAATTTAAGCAACAGTTTATTCTTTACTGACAGCTGCTATTGTTCAGCCAGTATGATAATAATAGTGGACTAACTATCCACTAAAAAATTATCTAATTTAGACAAAGGTAAATATTTTCTTTTAGATTCTGAATGTAAGCAATGGGTGTTCAAACTTACTGTGGGTGGTATACAGTAAAACGTTTTATGTCATTGATGCATCTAAATTTCTGTTAAGTTCTTACCATTTGTTACAAATACTATTTTTATCTTGGTTCTTAATAAAACGCAACTACTGTGATAAGATTCAATAATTTCATAGAATTTTCACAAAAGCGTGATTCTTCACTGTTCCCCAACAGTCTAATTGCAATTTACACTGCCTTATTGATACTGTCTTACTCTACATCATTGAATTTCATAAAACCTCATGAGGCTGTTTTTAGAGCATTACAAATATATATTACATATCCCCTTGTGTTCAAAACTTTGGGGTACACATAAATGTTCAGGTTGACCAAAATGTATACTTTCTTTCACCAAGGCTACATTAAAATTTATAAAAATATATATCCTAGATATTACCAGTGTCTATCACTGTTTGAAGTGACTGATTTATGAGCAGCCATTTCTGCAGTGTCCTAATGATGAAATCTTCTAGCTCATTAGTAATTCATATTTTTTTTGCCAATCATTACTGATCAATTTAATGTATGAAAGTATCAATTTCTATCAAAACAATGACCCCAAACTTTTGAAAGCTAGTGCATGTCTGTTTGCTTCAAATCTGCAAAGTAGTTAAAATGCTGTCAGTTTAACTAAGTTTATGGATTGCAGACTGAATCTGCCTCAAAACTACACAAATAATTTCAAAGTACTGCGAATGATCTAGAGTAATATTGATGTATTAAAATATAAAATAGTATTTCTATTTTGGGACAGTTCAAGTTCAGTTTGGGATGGTTGAAATTAGACTTCAGGAAATTACTGGGACGGGGAGGAAAAAAGTTAAGGCGGGAGCCCTGACAACTGCATGAGTTTATAACTAGATTGTTGAATTCTACCACTGACCACAGTTTCTCAATATGCAAGTACTGTTCTTTCTGTGTAACTGGTGCACATTTAAAGGTAAAGGTACTTTTATTGTCACACACGTAGTGAAATTCATTCTCTGCATTTAACCCATCCCTCAAAGGAGCAGTGGGCAGCCATTTACAGCGCCCGGGGACCAACTCCAGATCTAAGCCAGTGCTTTCGTCAGGGACTGGAGAACCGAACCTGCATATGCCTCACCTCATGAGTGTACGTACGAACAGGCACCCCAAAGGCCCTTGCCAGGCCAAAGTCAGCAAGCTTGATCTCCCCCTGGGCATTAATGAGCAAGTTTTGTGGCTTCAGGTCCCGATGGAGAACTCTGTGGGAGTGACAGAAAGCCAGGCCCTGTAGAAGCTGGAACAAGTAACTCTGCAATCACAACACAATGTAATTAAATTCAGATACTGTGCAATCACAACACACTAATTAAATTCATAGACAGAGTCTGTCACAACATTTTAGTTTCCAATGTTGTTCTAAATTCAAGGGACAAAATATCATCTGCAAAAATATTACACATGCAGAGACCTTTAGTACATTGGTAAATCTTCATAAATTCCCCATCCATGCAGTTTTCATTTGTCGTTCACCCCATTAATATTGCAAAGGAGCCTATTTGTTAGATGATATGCTTACTTGACAGAGCAATGTTAAGACTGTTTACACACTGGTGACATCACTCCTGTGAAAGGCTATTGTCTTTAAGGATGCACCAACATGACAATGCTGTTGACATCCAATATTTTTGTATAGATTTATGCAGATTTTTTTTCTATAGATTTCTGCCATTTTTTTTCCATAGATTTCTGCTGATGTCAATATTTTACACCAACACCAAAAGCCATCCACTATATTACCGTTGTGCATATTTCTAACACCACCGATATCGCACACCCAACAATTAACTCAAAATAGCATGTTACATTACCGGTACTTCACATCAGTGTTAACTTCCATATCGGACCGATGCTTGTATTACATGTACATAAAATACTGCCCAATACTGAAATGGCCACTGATCTATTGATGAGCATCCCTAATTGTTTTCCTTTTGCTTTAGTCTAAACCAGTTGGGGTTTGCAATCTATGCATACCTTAACAAGTGGCAGCGAGATACCAGAGACAGAAGAGGAGTCCATGAACTTCTTTAGGTCCTGATGAAGGAACTCAAAAACGAGATACAGTTTGTTCTCTGTATGGATGACATCACGCAGCCTGTCATTGTGAAAGTACATAGAGATGTCAGTGTAAGCACAAATTATTCAAATATGCTAGTATCTCAATTGCTACATACTTGACAATATTTGGGTGGCTGAGCTCTTTGAGGAGCGAAATCTCTCTGATGGCAGTGCTTGGTACTCCCTCTGTTTCCCTAAGAAGAAAGCATACCAGTCACACAATATTATCCCTTTCATGACAACAAAAAAATAAAATGTATAAATTGCATGGGTTTCATCCATTGTGGTATGTTTATTCTGGCTGCTGACAATGGTAAAGCCTTGTAAGGCACACATAGTGTAAGACTATCCCAATCCTACAGGACTGCCTTAACGTAGCTAGTCTTTTTAACACGAAGTTATTGTGGCAAGAAGCGTGTGAAATGTGCCAACCTGTACCTGCTTGTTTCCCACGTGACCAACCAGGCAACCTTATCTATGGAGTCGAAAAAACACCTTACAAGTTGGTTAGCTACATATTATAGGACAAAATAAGACGGATATGTTTTAGTCTGTGATCAATGGTTGTTGGGTCTTTTTAAGAGAGGTAGCTAATGTAATCACTGCAATTCCCTACGACTGAACAGCAGCAGGCTGTCATGACATGGACTTGTTCGTCATACACATCTACACAGCCAGCTAGCTACGTTGGCTAGGTGTCAAGATAACTAGCTAGTTAGCGAATAGCTGCTCCTAGTTATTAGGCACTGTTTACTTTCAAGTTTAACTCGTTATAAACTGACTCAACAGCTAACGTCTTTGGTCAGCTAGCAGCTGTGAGGACTAGTTATCCGACTGCCATCCTTGACAGGCTGATTATATCAGCTGGTTATCGAGAGCCAGCTAGCTGTCAGACAACACTTACGTGTCTAGTCTGATTTTCTTCAGTGCAACAGTCTCTCCAGTGACTTTGTTCTTTGCCTTGTATACAACCCCGTACGTCCCTTCTCCAATCTTTTCCACTTTCTGAAACGATTCCATGTCACACATAGCGGTGTGTGTTCTCCTTTGTGTCGGGGTAGCTTAGCCAGCACTACTTACTAACCTACCGGTGTTTGTGAAAACAAAGGAAACGTTAACTCAAATTCAAGCTATCGCGCGTTAGCATGCAAACTAATTTCTGTGAATAAAACAGCAACTTTGTAATGTTGACTCCAACGTTTCCCGCCAGAAACAAAGTGGAAGGGGAGCACATCAGGTTTAACCAACAATAAATAAAAAAGTATATATTGACCGGGTTATAATACTTCCCAAACCACACGAAAACAAGACTAACAGAACCCGGGTTGTTCCCGCGTTGTTAAGGCCACGCCCCGGATAAACAAAAAAGACTCGCCTCCTTCAAATTACCACCAATCACTGACAGTCCAATGATTCAAGAAAACATGACTGGCACACCCATTCAGTGCAAAATCAGTTCAATGTATTCTTCTTCTTCTATGATATCTGGCAGATCGCAACCGACTTAATGGTGCATATACTGCCACCTACTGTACCGGAGTGTGAGGCTGGTCATGGCCCAGCCATATCAAATTCTCCTATCTAAACCAGTCACCCTACAAAATTTAAATACAGCCCTCGACACCACACCACACCCCTTCCCACCCCCCAACAACCCCCCCATATCCCACTTCCTATCCTACCCCATAACCTTCACATACAACAGTTCCCTCTCAACATCATACTTCCCACAGTACAACAACACATGTTTCACCGTTTCCTCCACTACACACCCATCACACAGACCCGTCTCATGCCTACCCACCACCTTTAACGATGAATTTAACCCCGTGTGCCTACACCACATCACCTCTTCTCTCCTACACCCCATATACACTGTCTCTACCCGTACTGTCCGCTGCACCTCATAATACCCTCTCTCCTTCCTGCTACCATCCCACTTTCCCTGCCACCAGTCCAGTCCACTCCCGGGTATCAACGATTTAACTTCCCTCCTGCCCAACGGTACTTCCACACTCACCCTATCTTTCCTACACGCACTCTTAGCCAGCTTATCCGCCACTTCATTACCCTCCACCCCCACATGAGCCGGCACCCAACAAAACCTAACCTCCACCCCCATCCTTTCTAACCCCAGAAACAACACCATCGGTTACACCAACACATCACCTCTATCTGACCGACCAGACTGGATGCTCCCCAAAACCGCTGCCGAGTCTGAACCCACCACCACCCTCATAGGCCTCACCTCCTCCACCCACCTCAGCCCAAGGATCACTGCAACCATCTCCGCTGTGTACACTGACACCTGGTCTGTGACCCTCTGTACCACCTACACATTAAATTCTGTCACATACACACCCACACCTACCCGCCCAGTGGACAGATCCTTAGACTTATCCGTGTACAGCTGCACAAACGTATAAAAAACCCTGACAAACATACCTGTCCACACACCTACCCATACTGCCCTCATCAAACTCCTTCCTACCCTCCAACATACTCAGATCTACCCACGGAACCAGAAACAACCAATGTGGCACACATCCCCAAGCCACCGTAGGGCCCACCACCACCTCATTTAACCCATACTCCTCCACTAACTTCTCAATCACCCACCCAAACAACTTCATCTTACCTACTCCACGCTCCCAGCAATCACCTACAGCCACCATTGCCGGATGACCCTCCACACTACCCTTCAATCGTGCCCAGTAAGCAAGTGCAAGTTTATCCCGCTGCATACCCTCCCCTGCCTCTACCTGCAAACCCTCCACCGGTGAGGTCCTAAAGGTCCCCAAACATAACTTCAAAGCCGCAGCTTGAACCACATCCAGGACCTTCAGGACTGACTTAGCAGCAGACCCATACACAAAACACCTATAATCTAAAAGTAACCTAATCAACGCCTGATACATAAACAACAAAGTGTGCCTCTGTGCTCCCCAATCATGACCCACCACTGCCCGCATGAGATTCAAAGCTCTCCAACACCTCACACCTACATAGTTCACATGAACCCTCCACGTCAACTTCTCATCAAACCACACACCCAGGTACTTGAACTCAGATACCTGCAGCAAATCCTGCCCATACAGACGTAAACTAACACCTGTGACCTTCCTCCTCGAATAAACCATAAAACATGACTTGGTTAGGGTAAATCAGTCGGGAATCGAACTGGCAACCTTCTGACTACAAGTCTGACTCCCTACCCACTGAGCCATCTGCGCCCCTCTTGACAACACCCCATAGATTCTCTGATAATGGGGTATCAGACAACAATTATGCATTATGTCAGTCTCATCTACCACATTAATTGGGAACAACTAATGTGCCTAAATTGCTTGAAGTAATTATTTGCAACTTTCTCACATCAATAGGTTATACGGCTCTGTCCACAAGAATGTGCTTAATTGAAGTTTGTGAATGAGAAGTTTGTGTCAGTTTCATGGTTTCTAACGTTCCTTTTCTGACATCTCTGCCAACGAGGAGGAAAAACCATCTGACATGCTTCTTCCTGGCAGCAGTGCTGGTGAGATGGTGTGTTCGAGATGTACGAAAATGCAGACTTCTAAATATATAACTCAATAGTTTGTAAACACAACATACCTCTGCTCTATCAGTGATATATTCTTAATCTGATACTATCCCCAATTGAGAATACATTATTGCTAAAGCAAAGTTTGAATTAACAGATTAAATAGTAAGAGTCTATTTGGGTTTATACACTGCTCAAAAAAATAAAGGGAACACTAAGGTAACACATCCTAGATCTGAATGAATGAACTAATCATATGAAATACTTTCGTCTTTACATAGTTGAATGTGCTGATAACAACATCACACAAAAATTATCAATGGAAATCAAATTTATCAACCCATGGAGATCTGGATATGGAGTCACACTCAAAGTGAAAATGGAAAACCACAGTATAGGCTAATCCAACTTTGATGTAATGTCCTTAAAACAAGTTAAAATGAGGCTCAGTAGTATGTGTGTCCACCTGCCCGTATGACCTCCCTACAATGCCTTGGCATGCTCCTGATGAGGTGGCGGATGGTCTCCTGAGGGATGTCCTCCCAGACCTGGACTAAAGCATCTGACAACTCCTGGACAGTCTGTGGTGCAACGTGGCATTTGTGGATGGAGCGAGACATAATGTCCCAGATGTGCTCAATCGGATTCAGGTCTGGGGAACGGGTGGGCCAGTCCATAGCATCAATGCCTTCCTCTTGCAGGAATTGCTGACACACTTCAGCCACATGAGGTCTGGCATTGTCTTGTATTAGGAGGAACCCAGGGCCAACCGCACCAGCATATGGTCTCACAAGTGGTCTAAGGATCTCATCTTGGTACCTAATGGCAGTCAGGCTACCTCTGGCGAGCACATGGAGGGCTGTACGCCCCCCAAAGAAATGCCACCCCACACCATTACTGACCCACCACCAAACCGGTCATGTTGGAGGATGTTGCAGGCAGCAGAATGTTCTCCAAAGCGTCTCAGGATTCTGTCACGTCTGTCACATGTGCTGAGTGTGAACCTGCTTTCATCTGTGAAGAGCACAGGGCGCCAGTGGCGAATTTGCCAATCTTGGTGTTCTCTGGCAATCTTGGTGTTCTCCTGCATGGTGTTGGGCTGTAAGCACAATCCCCACCTGTGGACGTCAGGCCCTCATACCACCCTCATGGAATCTGTTTCTGACCGTTTGAGTGGACACATGCACATTTGTGGCATGCTGGAGGTCATTTTGCAGGGCTTTGGCAGTGCTCCTCCTGCTCCTCCTTGCACAAAGGCGGAGGTAGCGGTCCTGCTGCTGGGTTGTTGCCCTCCTACGGCCTCCTCCACGTCTCCTGATGTACTGGCCTGTCTCCTGGTAGCGCCTCCATGCTCTGGACACTACGCTGACAGACACAGCAAAACTTCATGCCACAGCTCACATTGAAATCAATAATGAAAGTCTTTCGTAAGGATTTAATGAATTAATAAAATATTGTAATTAATTAAACACCATACGGGGAGTTGCTAATAGTGGCGGATTAATGTATTGTGCAGTTACTTGTATGATACAGTGAAATGCCTGTGGACCACTCTAAAGACTTTTAACCCAGAATATCTAACAGAAAATGGCAGATCTAATGATGTTGGAAGGTTTGGCACATGCTGCATTTTGTCGAGACTGCATTTTCAGAGACAGGTATGACTTTTTTGCAGAAAGTAGTGATTGGCTCATTAGCAGATATCGTTGCAATTATGTGAAGATCTAAGGCCTACGTTACAAAGACCAACAAGGAGATTGAATGCCATTCCAGTGCACGTTCAAGTGTTATCCACATTGGGGATGTCTGCGATGGGCACTTTTCAGCATGAGCTTTTTATTTATTTAACCTTTATTCAACCAGGTGGGCATGTTGAGAACATTTTCTCATTTGAGACGGCGACCTGGCCAAGATAAAGCATTGAGGTACAGACAACAAAAAGTTACACAAAGTTACAAGACAAGGAGTGCACAATAAAGTCAAAACAGAGAATAAAACAGTGAATGTACGATAAACAATACAGTGTGCAGGTTGAACAATAAGGCATTTGTACAAGTAGTGCAACCGATGTCGATACAAGGAGGTAGATGGTTGGTGAATACAGTCGCTTGGCGCTATACAATACAGACAGTTAAGAAAAAAATAATAATAATAATAATAATGATGAAGAGTAGGGGCTGAGGTAGATGGGTGTAACGTCCAGCCCTGTTTGGGCTGTATAATATGCCCCTCTTTTGTGTTATGTTATGTATATATATATTCAGTATCTATTTACGGTGGTTTAGTTTGCTATTTTGGTTATCAGTGTTATGTATGGTTCTGTTCAAGTGTGTGTGATGTTTTAGCCCCCCCTAGTGTCTCTTTAGTGATGTCTGTCATATCCGTTCTG
>JACXGM010035015.1:0-11802 GCA_016801145.1 Umbra pygmaea | reverse complement strand
GGATCCACAAATGCGTAAATCACAATTTGTATGTGAAATAAAAATATATTTGTACAGATTTAATTGTGTGTATTTGCAAATCGTGAGATATTTGTGTATATGTTTATTTACAGATCGCCGCAGTACACATTGGACAAAATTCCACAAATGTGTAAAAAGGAACTTACAAATGTAACATGACCCACAAATTCACAGGAAGGAATCTGCAAATGTGTAAAACAGTTTTGTGTTGTACACATCACCCTGTATTTTTGTGGATATGATTTTACACATCACAAATGTAAAAATACACATTTGCAGATAGTGAAATATTTGCGCATCATTGTACACATTTGTAGATTGTCTTCTGTGGGTTACAAATATTAAAGTCCAATTAATTCTTCCATACACTGACATGTTGTTGCAATCCACTTTCGAAACTTAAACATCACTCTTAAAAAATATATTTTTCACCTAACTATCTACCTATTTCTAACCAAGTCTTAGTTGCACAATTTTAAAGGAATTTTGTAGTTAAATAAGCAATATTTATCAAGGACACAGAGGTGTGTCCAATACATGATCTTGAGGACACTTAACTCCTAAAGACTTTGGCCTGGAATCTAAATGTAATATTGTTAATACGGCATATTCATAATCTTTTTTTGTAAATATATTTATCACATGTACAGCAATGATGACAAAAAAAGGTACATATCAACATTTTCTTCCCCATACCCTCCCCCTTCCCTCCTCTATATCCACTACACCAGATTCCCCTACCCCCAAACCCCACACAAAACATCCAGATGAAAACACATCACACGGACATATATGTATATATAATTTACATTAGTAAGATTAATACTAACTTGGTTTAAGGAAAATCTGTGAGCCTCTGCAAACTGTTAAAATATGAGATAAATAACTTCCATTTGTCAGAGAATTTAGAGTGAGATCCCTTCAAGGAGTACTTAATTTTCTCCAATTGCAAAAAAAATTGGACATCAGTTAGCCACTGGGAAGCTACTGGGGGCTGACAGGATTTCCACAATAGTAAAATCCTGCATTTAGCAAATAATGTTGTGAAAACAATAATTTCAGAGTATATATTTAATTTAATCGAGTTACGTGGGATTCCAAACAGAGCAATTAATGGGCATGTAGTCAGGTGAATTTGAGGGCTTTAGACAAAGTATGGAATACTGAATTCCAGAAGCTATTCAGTTTTGGACAAGTAAAAAACATGGTATAGGTCACAGGGAGAGGAGTAACACCTGTCACACACATCCATCACTGCTGGGCACATTTTGGATAGTCTGCACTTGAAGTAATGTACTCTGTGTATAACCTTAAATTGAATGAGACCCAGACGGGCACATGAAGAGGTAGAGCTTGTTCTTTTAATTGCCTCTTCCCAGAAATCCTTAAAAAATACCATCCCCATCTCCTGCTCCCAAGCCGATTTAGTTCTATCCATGGACTGGTCATTGCATGACATAATCCAGCAATAGACCCGGGAAATCAAAGATTTCTGTAGGGGTGAGATAGTGAGCAATAAATCCCTGCCCTGGGGGTATGCAAGGAAAGCCCTCAATTTGATTGGAAACAAAATGCCTCAAATGTAAATAGCAGAAAGTGAGATGAAGGTAAGTTGTATTTAACAATTTTGTCCCCTTGTATAAGCTTTAGATAGCTTCTTTGGGGACCAGTTCACATGCATGATCACTTCCTTGTTCTTTGTGTTATCTGAAGTGCATATACATGTGTATGTGAATATGTGAATGAATAAACATTTTAATATTGGGAAAACTAAAGAGGACTCCATTTTCATATAAATCAAAGACTGTTTTAATACCTTTCCCTTTCCAAAAACAGAAGGACTTGTCATCAACCGATGGGGGAGATGTATGGTTTTTATCAATGGGGCCCATGATAGATGCAGAAAATGTAAAGTGGCTACAAAACTGGTACCAGATTTTGAGAGTAGTTAATACTACAGGATTACCAGTGTAACCAGGAGATACTGGGAGAGCAGAGCAGACTAAAGCAGAGAGATGAAGAGAGGCACAACATACCTTCTAAATGGCACCATGGCGTGTTTGGGGCATGTAACCAGAGAAAAATTTTCTGAAGGTTGGCCGCCCAGTAATGGTATATTCATAATCTTTAAGTACAATCACACCTGAATTATTAATTTAACTATAAGTTTGAAAGGGAGGGGTCACAAAGTGATTGAGAGGGATATAACCGGAGAGCAGCAGCAGTCTGCCTGTATGCATAGCAAGAGTTTGAAGGGCACATGAGGAAACTGCACGAGAGGTTATTTTTGCATGTTGATATAGACAATAGCAAACATGCAAATACATTTGAGCACAGAATCGGGTTGTTTGTCCAAACTAAATTGTTTTGCTTGGGTATAAATTCTCTTCAATATATAGTTCTGTGCTGAAAACATGCGATTTCTCACTCGGGAATGAGGCACATGCATAACGGCATATCTGCTGGATCAGGGGTGGGCAAATATTTACTTGAGGGCCACATTGAGTTTTTGAAACCAAGTGATCAGCTGCATACGAATGTCTATGCGTGACACTTGTATACTATTGTATTACAGGATTCAACTGTAAAAAGGGACAAGGGGATCAAATAGCATAGGCTGAAAAGTTGCTATCTTGCTTATGGACAGAAAGCTTTTACATTGTT
Source organism: Umbra pygmaea (assembly GCA_016801145.1). Taxonomy (NCBI): domain Eukaryota; kingdom Metazoa; phylum Chordata; class Actinopteri; order Esociformes; family Umbridae; genus Umbra; species Umbra pygmaea. Next base: position 9,117 of record JACXGM010035015.1, on the reverse strand, counting down.
TTAATCCCCTTGACTACCAAAGAAAATTTGACCCTTCTCAAACGACTAGACTGCCTCACAGCCTTGCTTACCCAGGTGATTATGGGTTCACTTCCCTTAAACCATCTCCCTGAGAATTAAATGTTCAAAGCATTAGCTTTGACAACATTCTGTCATGTAGGCTCAGTCTGGCTCCTACAATGGCTTCCTGGGTATTCAGTCAGTTGGTAAACACAAACCTCCCACATTGTCAGGACTTCAGCTTAGCGAAACGTGACTGATCGTGGAACTATAACACCTAAGTGGTTGTTGACTTTGAGGCACAAAGATGAACGTGACAAATTTTATGAAACACTTGTATCTACAAGTCAAATGATACAAACACTGAATGATTAACAAGCAAACAATGAAAGTGTTTTGTTGATTTATTTAGGCTTTAATAACATTAACAAATTGAAGTGGCAGGGCCCGAGAGTCAGCCAACGCAACCAATCTTCCAAAAGTCAGGATGCAGTGCTGGTGAAAGAAGTAGAGAATTAACCATGGTGAACAAATAGATGCTACTAGTTAGTGACTATTAGTTTATAGATCAGATGTTACCCGTCAGTCAGCTTAACATCAGACTGGGGCGGTAGAACTCATCATTTCTGCATTAGTGTCCTAAACAGCCATAATGGCACTAACAGCAGTTACACTAAAGAGTCTAGAGCAAAACAAGCTTTAGCAGTGTGACATTAACCAGGAGTATAATGTCTGTATCACACAAGATCAGACTTCAGAAAACACACCTTGAAGGTAGTTTAGTCAGTCAATCCAAATGAGGCACCAACACCCTCCAGTGGTAGATCAATGAACCTGCAAAGAGAAAGTGTCAATCATAACTCTTGCACGCTACCAGTTTAGGTAGGCTGTCCAATGTTGTTCAGAAGGTTGTCAGCTTAACATCCATTTTTGCGCACCCCCCCTTTAAACTAATCACAGATGACACTTGCCCTTTTCACCATTATATTGTTACTATATTCTTGCTACTTTACTAATTTTAACAAAAGTATCTGCAATCTTTCTACTTCCGTTTTCTTGGGAGAACGCGATTCTCAATCCGTTTCCATACTTAGAATTTTGGCGTTTTTACACATACCTCATTTGGTTCAGACTCAATTTTCAGTTTGGTCCCAACCAAAATTGCAGGTGTGAAAGGTGCCTCGGACCGCGGTCCTGATCAAAACACCTAATTTTGGTCCTTTCAAAAAGGTGGTCTCGGTCCGGACCAAACTGAACCATAGTTCGGTTTGTTTGCAGTATGAAAACCCTTTGGATGGGTCGGACCAATTACAGGAAGTTAAGCAAATTTCTTTCATAGAAGAGGAAAAACAGAACCTGTCTGACGCAGGTGCGTGCATGCAGCATTGTTTTTTGCACAAGAAGGCGGAAGGTAGTGACTGCACTCAGGAGATTTTTCAGCCATCAAAGACAACAAAATCTGAGATGTGGTGATATTTTGGCTATCCCAAGAGTCCTGAGGGCAATTTAATTGAGGATGGGCACCCTGTCTGCAGATCTTGCAAGAGAAAAGTTGCTGCAAAAGGGGGAAACATCAGATCTGTCCAGTCTTTGTGAGCCACTGTTATATACAGAATAACAGTGCGCAACATAAAAATTTATGAAAACGGATAGCATGAAATGTCAGTTTATTACAATAGCCGGCCATGTGTAAACGTAGCCATAATCAATCATCAGCCACAATCATAACCGGGTTACTAACAAACAGGGCTCAGCTGGTGACAATGTACAGGATCACAACTATCAATGACGCCAATTAGTGTACAAGAGCAAAAATCTAGTGTATGGCTCAACAATTTACAGAAAATGAATCTACACTGATATTACAACTATAATTAGCCAACTAGGATGTGTGATTTCAACTGAGGGGAGACCTATGGTTTGTGCGTGTCGGGGAAGGGAGCAGAATCCCAGCATTTATCCCAATTTTTTAATTAACGGTTTTAAAATAAGTCCTATGTGTATGAATAATTTTCTAATTACGACACTGATAAAATGAGTACGTAGTGTACAGTAATTCTGTGATTGGTAACTTTATTATTTCAGCTGCAACTTATGTCACAGTTCTGAATCTCCATTAACTCATCTGGCTGTTTAAAAAAGTAAGTGGAATGTAGGTTTAACTTACTGCTCCGATATGTAACAGGTATTCCCAAAATCTATAATCAATAATTAGATGGATTAGCCAGCATGAGTCAGTCCAGGCAGGACATTTGACTTTGCCTTTTCATTATTAATTTTCAACTCAGCCCCCCCCACCAGCAAAGTCCCACTCCCCGGAAGGGAATCTGTTCTAGACCAAAATAAAAGTTGTAGCCATATACCACACAGGATCAGTCTTCAAAAACACACCTTGGAGGTGATTTGATTTAGTAAATGCAAGTGAGGCACCAAGCAATCTTCCTTAAAAAGTCCGGAGGCAGCACTGGTGAAAGTAGAGACTCAACTACATAATCATATAGGGGCATCTAGTTAATTATAGGGACTATTAGTTACAGATCAGATGTTACCCGTCAGTCAGCTTAACATCAGACTGGGGCGGTAGAACTCATCACTTCAGTGTTGATGTAGTGCATGGAGAGAGCAGTCACATGTTTAGGGTGATTATACTAATGAAAATATAAACTCACCTTTTATTCTTACTCCTCCATGTTAGAATCTAGAAAAAGACCAGAACATATTTAAAACATCACTGTAGACTGCTGAACTACATAAAGGTCCATCTGAAATAATCAGATCATAATCCTCAGTCATTATAGCCTTCCAGCCAGCGGTCTAGAATCAGTGAAGCCTCCACCCAGACACTCTCTCTCCAGGAGGACAGCACACCGTACCCCTACAGTATCACCAATATAGGCTTTTAGGTGCCTGCCCAGCCCACAAGAGAGCCGATCAAAGACTCCACCACAAAACAATCCCGGAGCACTGGTCAGGGTCAAGCTACCGACTGATTTGACGATTGACATCATCATCCCTATTTCAGTATGCTCAATGCAGAGTGGACATGAAACAGTGTTAGTAGAAAACTGCTTGTTCATACAAACCTTTGATCCTCTACAGGTTCATCAGGGACAACAGGGCCTGGAAACAAGGAAACATTAGTTCACTAAACTGCAGTGACATTAAACACAACAGCCTGGATCAGTTTTACATGGGATGGTGTTAGCAAACCTCAGGACTGACTTCAGAATTTGTATGCTTATTACATGCCATTTAATGTAGTTTGTAAATACTAATTTACACAGTGCTGTGTTACTGTTGGCAATTACTAATGCTGTGCTCATGGTATTCTCAGGTCATTATTGTGATTGTCTGATGCCATTTCATTTGATTGTGTCATGTGATTTGACATGTTGTAATGATTGAATTACATTTTAATAAAATACATACAATACTGTGCAAGACTTAAACACCCTAGAGATTGTTTATTTCAAGTCTAGTTGTAATCAGGGTGTCTGCAGGTTTGATGACATTAAATTTAAGACTTAAGACTTTAATACCACTCAAAATGCTTTTTAAGACCAATACCGCAGTGAACACACAAAATAACAAAAAATAAATTAGTTCAAAACCAATTCAAGTCTGTACAACACTAGGATTTCTGGTGACTGGCACTTTCCAGAGGGAATTTGCCAATAGGTCAGGGATCTCAGCCAACCCTTAGCCAGGTTAAGCCAGATGCGTTAATAGGTGTTGCATAATTACATAATGTTGCCGTACACAGAGGGTGAACTGGCAAACAAAAAGCACAATTTTTAACTACTATGTCAGTCCGCCCGTAATCGGTACTATTGACTGCACTCATTGCCATAAGGGCACCGAAATAGGTTCAAAATGCTTTCATTAACCGAAAGCATCTTCATTCCATCAACGTCCAAATGATTTGATGCAGACATTAGTTACCAGTGTAACCAATTCACTTTTGCGATGAACGGCTAGACGTTTTTGGCATCGACATTGATATCGGACCACTTTCCTTGAGGCTGCGGAATTCACAGAGTCTGCAAACTTGCCACTCAAACACCTTCTTGGCATTAGTAATGGACACCCAGTGCACTCCAAATAACATTGTCCTCTGTTACACCTCAAACAATATTTTCTACTTCACATTAAGTGACGTTTCTCTTGGTTGTTTTCCTCTGTATTTGCCATAATTATTCAATGAATATTAATTTGGGGGCGTTTCACTGACTTATGGCCAACTATGGGCATGACATGAAGCCGCAAAAACTGTGCCACACTTAAGTTGATTGTGATTTATAGAGGGAAAACGGCGTAGGACGTGCGTGTGCACAGTTTTATAAATCTGAATATTTGTGCAAATGCACATCCTGTTTGGTCTGTTTGCCACTTCTGCTGCAAAGTCGTATAAATGAGCCCCCTGATGATAGAGAAAATCCACTGATCAAAGAGGCTGCTTATAACTGAAACGGCTGTACTTCTAGCTACAGTCACTCAGTACTTTGTCTCGTTTCACATTGGTTCAAAGTGAGCTAAGTTTGTAATCATTGGGACTATAGTGAAGTTTAGTAGCCTTGACAACTAAAGCAGCCATTTGAACAATAAAAAGCTAGAAAGAAATGTCTGCATCCATAGATACCAATTTGTTTTATATAGGCGCAGATCTAAGCAGATCAGAGAAAACAATAGCATCATTTAAGTTAGTTTAAAGATGTATGCTGAAACTATTACAAAGCTCAGCTCATTACAAATAGACAACATCAGTGAAGAACTCACCAGACTGCTGTTGTGGAGCTCTGTGTTCACTGCCATAGTTGGTTCAGCTCCTTGCCTACATACTGGTTACAGAAAGCACACCTGAGAAAAGAGCAGATGAATCAAACCATACCTCCATCCATGTATTGTTTAAAGAAAGTAGGCAAGGAGGTAATCAGATTAAAGGACGACGTCACTGAAAAATCAGACATACGCTAATCAATAAATCATCACTTACACTTATTTCTTATACAAGGTGCATCCTAAATGATACCTAATCATTCATTTGCAAGACATTAGCATGGTCCAAATTACACATTAGAAGTGCAATCAACATTTTAGATTAAGGTACCATTTGGAGGATGCACTGAGTGTTTCTTGATTAGTTCACCAACCTGCAAATGTGTCCTTTTCCATTGGTGGCATCGTCCTGAAATGCTGCAAGTCAGAACGTGAAAAGCGAATGTAATGAACCTTAAAACATACTACGGATACATCCAGAGAGTCCTTACTAAAAACCACATGCTACTCAGAATCTGGTAAAGAAGTTTTCCTCAAAGGGTGAGTCCCGTAAGAGACGTTTAATATCCTCATCACTGTAGCACAGACCTCTAGGACCAAAATGGTAAGAGCAGCAGCCAATGTACTACCTACAGGTCATCGTCAATGATCTGCATCAAAAACATGTTCTGTTCCTTTCATTTCGCTGTGAAGCACGTTTTAACTCCCAAGAGCTACTGTAGCATACATGCGGCCCGATGCCTCCATTGCACTCAAATTCATATATACTCTAAGACACTAGGGCCATTTTCAACTTAATCCATGGATTCTCTCGATAAATCCACAGTATATATGGACACTGTGGTATCAATGGAAGGTGAGGAGCTGTATTATGGTGACGGATTCAACGGGACATCATGTTTGGCAAATAAGGGGGGGGGGGGGGTTAGGTTAAATCTTTTATAGAATTCCATAGTAGATTTGACGAAATATGGATTCCCGTTGAATCTGAAAATTTAAGGAGATCCGGGAGCGAATGTGGAGCAAAATTCAGCGTCTTACATTTTTGGAGTCGAAACTAATGACTTGATACTTTTAAGTAGTATTTTTTTAGCAACAAAATGTAGTCAATGTTAAACAGATCAACAGAACACGAATACAGAAGGCCTAATGAATATTGTAGCCATCACGGGATCAGCCCCCGCGGACACAAAACAACTCCATTTACAGCCTTTATTTTTTTAATCGGTGGTATCGTCCATCCCTTGAAAACGCTAACCATGATGGACAAGGGCTGTAACACCAATGCCTGCTAATAACACCAACACCGCATTAACTGGCATAAGGCGTTAAAAAAACTCACCATTAATGTAAATTAACTTCTGTTAAAACAGAGACATAAAATAGTGTACATGAGCAGCAGATGGTATTCTGGAATCAACGCAATATTTAAAGAGGTAAAATAAATGTTTAGCAGGATGTAAAGTCAGTGGCTTGGAACATGTGCCAACACGTGGTTTAACAAAACCAAGCATTCCACGTTCACAGATAAAAACATAGAAACTACAATCAGCGCAGGTCTGTGTAAACTCTCATATGAAAGCCTTCACTGTAGTTGCAGACATTTTAACCACCGTTAAATCGTACACAATATGTTTAAGTATTATAGAACGGAAAGTATGTTTAAGTTATTAATGCAGTGTTAACTGAGTTATTAAAGGATGATTTTGGATTGAAAACAGTAAAACCGAACCCACGGTTACTTCACTCACCGCACTTGAGTAAATTCGCATTAGAGTGCTGCACTACTTATTTACGCAACACCCAGCAAAAAAAAATAACAATGAGACCTACTTACAATGTCAGTTCACAGGAGGAAATGGAAAGAGTGTACGGATTCCTATGATTTTATTGACGCCACTTCAGTGCGTCACGAGAGCCGGCTCCTCCCAGGCTCCCAAGTGTCCCCTAGTGCGGAGCCTAGTGTCAAATAGTGGTACTGCAACAACAGAGCCAAAGAAGACAACTCTAAACTAGAAAACATTTATAGTAGTAAATGTGGTGGGGGTTTAATGAGGAGCAGGAGGAGAAGGAGTTGGAGGTGCAGTAGGAGTAACTACGAGGAATAGGATACACAGGAGCAGGAATAGGAGCCATGGGGAGGATGAGGATGAGAAGGGCAGTAGAAGGAGATGAAGGAGCAGGAGGTGAGGCAATGGCCCATTTCAGGAAGGAGGTTGAACAAACTCTAAGTCAAACCCTGATCTCTGAGTTGATTTACCCTGTGATGGGAAACGGTTTCAGAACAGCTGATTTGAGTTGGTTCAATAAACTGGGAGTAGTTAAGCGCGTGCACCACCACAATAAAAAGGCAGAATTAATAGAGCCATTAAAACTAAGATTCACCATGGTAACAAGCAGCAAAAATCAGTCAGTATATTTCACCCCTCTGGAACTGGAAGACTCATGCAAGTCTACAGCGAGTATGAACAAGTCATTCACAAAAAGTGCAACACAGCTGCTGCAGCAAAAGAAAGAAATGGCGTGGGAGAAAATTGCTGCTGGAGTCAACGCATAAGTTCCAATATAGTGTTTTTATTTCATATTTAATTTACACAATTATAATATGTAGTTTGTATTCATTTTCTTACACTCTGTTTGTTAGAACACACTACACAAGGCCTGAAATACACACTCATGCTCATAATTAATCACAAGTATAATTTTGTTGGTGAAAACTGGTGGAATTGTTTTGAATCTATAATTTATTTCATTTAGGTGCAATCCTGCGGGTGAAAAATGCACGTGGAAGCAGCTGAAAATGAAATCTAAGTCCGAACAGGTAAAACTTAGGTGTAATAGGCTCATGGCTGTACCTAATTTTTATCACATTTCAAATATGAGAGTAAACATCCATTGGCAATTTGAATGTGCTGGAGCTTTATCCCCCAACAAATTGTTGCATACACAAATGTCCTGTCACCCATCGTGTTTCATTAAAAGGGCCCATTTAAATTAACATTTGACTTCTACTCAGCCAACAGAAAAGCCAGCAAAACTGGTGGAGGACCAGCACCACCACCTCTGACAGAGGAGCTGGCCCAGATCCTGATCAAAGGAAAACCAGTGGCTGAAGGAATCCCTGGAGGGAGTGCCTTCATAAGACGTAATAAGCTTATTCATCTTTTATTCCTATATATTTTATAGATATATTATTTACCTGACATGGGAACTCCTTGAAGCTGTGACAAATAAATGCTCCAAATATGATGCAAGTAGTTTAAAATCTACCGAAACGATGCTCCTCTTCACAGGATGAAACGAATGAGGACACATGGTCTGCTGCCACAGAGGGATATGGAGAGGCCTACAGAGGTGAGATATCACCACTATGTTACTGATAGTATGGTGGAATTTCCCTATATGATGCAGTATACTTTCTATTAAATATGTTTGGACCAATAGGATGCCTTATACTGTGGTGGAATTTCCATATATAATGTATTATACTTTTCATTAAATATATTTGGACCAATAGGATGCTTTATATCTGCACACTGAGTGTCACGTTGAAGTATTGAACAATATATTAATTATGTAATCAATATATTAATCATGTGTATAATCAAGTGAAATGTTAATCAATACATTATGAATAACAGTGTAATGAGCACAACTTTTGAGTATTATGAACATACCTATATTGGAAACATATGAGCTGAAAAGACATGTATTGAAATACTATTAGAGCCTGTTAGAACTAAAGGAGGCCTTGAAGGCCTCACTGTTTTTGTAGACAGTATAATTATTAATCTGCTATAAGAACAACTGGTAATGCAATAGTATCAAGTCACAATGGTGCATTGAAATACCCTCAAGCAGGAGGCCTCAAGGCCACAAGGCCTCAGTAGAACTGTTGGGAGTAAACAGGCCTGAAAGCTTCATCGTTTAAGGAGTTCTGGGTTCTGTTCCACCAAGTACATCATGAGATGTTTCTGCCAAGGCCATCCGAGGGCACGTGCACACACGTGTGCACACATTAACATAAATTAACATAAAGGGATGACCAATTACATCATGGTTTGAAATAGGGAAAGTTAATGGTTGAAAAGGTCACAAGGTTGACCAGGGCCGCCCCACTAATTATCATATGGGTGGGCATAACTGTAACGACTCAACACAGGTGAATGTATAATATAATATAATTTAATAATTCCAGAATACTCAACAGTCCAAACACAGTACGGGAGAACTTAATCCAGGCAATGGTCGTATCAGAATCAGATGGGCAGAGACACAGAGGAGAATCCAAGAGTAGTCGTATTCAAAACAGGGTCGGTACACGGAGTAACACAGGCAGAG
>JACXGM010035014.1:0-11781 GCA_016801145.1 Umbra pygmaea | reverse complement strand
AAACTTGCTTGAACCTGAATAATTTTAAGCTTTAAGTCTATTTATCTCGTCAGCGCAAAGCATTTCTGAGGCAAGCAGATACTTCAATAATTATGGAACACTGTACATAGTTGTCACGTATCCCTTTAGTGAGTGTAGATTGTAGAGACAGGAGCGAAGGAGTTGTACTAATGCAATAGCGTTTATTGTAAAACACTTACTATAAACCAAAATAATACTGCCACGTGGGGCAACTAGAGCATAAACAGACACACACGGGAACACGTAACATGAACATTGACTGACAGGGAAATGACCGAAACACACAACCTAAATACTAACACAAACGAAGGCTAACGCAACACACCTGGGAGCAATGACTTAACCTAAATGGCGTAACCACAAATAATCAGGAGAACTTACAATACACAACAGAGTCACTAGAGGGAGACAAATATTACAAAACACATAGGGGAGAAACCTAAACACTGGAACACATGGAAATAACCTTCAACTAAACCACCGTGATCAACACTGGAATGCAAAAGGGGAACATATACACAAGAGACATAACTGAACCAAAGGAAAGGAGTCCTAATCCCAGCCCGAGGGGCTGGGTGTGACAATAGTAACGATGATTAATGTTTTCAGCATTGAAAAACGCTGGGAACAAAATATTAAGTGGGCAAACGATAATGAATTAAATAAAACCATCATTGACATTTTTTGAGCATTATAGAACAACTTTATATAGAACAATTCTAAAATTCACAGAAAAAATATACATAATGGGTGCGCCATAGAACCATAATGCAGATCCCAAAAAATATTTGCTCTGAATACGTTAGTTGAAAATCTTTTTTAAACATTCAAATTCTATAGAGACTATAAAATTTTGAAAATACAACAGCATAAATATGAGATGTTATAATTTATTCTATTTGTTTCCGAATAACATCAAAACAATGGAACAAATTTAAAAAAGAATAAAATGGCAAAACAGGGAGTCTTACAGCCCCACTTTTTTAAATGCTCAACATGTGATCTGCAAAAAGTTAGTTGAAAATCTTTTTTACCTTGTACATCAACAAAATAAGACAGAAAGAAAAGTATAACTGGTTTATCTGTGAATACAGTAAATGTTGTGGATTTTCATTATATAGAATTAAGAATTCTCATTCTATAAAGGCTAAAAATAGGCTACTACACATGTATATACAGTATATATATTTTATGTGTGGTGGCCTGGGGAAACCCTTCACATGGTAAAATGTAGATTTGCTGGGCTGAATACATCTTTAGAACTACAAACTCTCCTGACTACAAATCTGTTTGAATCACTCAGATATCTTTATCACAACTGAAGATACATTATTTTAAAGTTGACATGAGTCAAAATGTGATAAGGGATAAGGGAGATTCCATTCTGTTTCATTCTAATTCTATTGTGATGCATGAGGGAAGCACCGACACTCAGCTTGACTGTTTCAAACAGATTTTCTATCTATTATCTTTTTAAACATTACCTGCAGATATTGGTTGCATTCAATTAAAACTACTAGAACAAATGATTATGCTAAAAAATATTATATTAAATTGAAAAAGTGTCCAAAAAATGTCATTGCCATTACCGACGTTTAACAAAAGAGAGGATAAAATACGTTTTCAGTTTCAAGACAGGATATCTAGCTGATTCTGTAAAAATCCAATTCACTCCAATTACAAATGTATAGCCTAAACCCTTAATGTATTGTCACAGTTCATGTGGTGTGGTTGAAGGAGGGAGACCGAGGGAGACCCAGACATTTAGATGGATGGTTGTTGCTTGGATTTATTTTGACAATCCAGAAACATACATATTATGTAGTTGCAGGGTATGGCCGTAGCGAGTGCACAACGGCTTTACGTGCTCTTACAGTGGCACGGACACTGACAGCTAACACATAAGTACAGAAATGTATACATAAACTTCCAAACCTCAGGAACTCACTTTTCACAACTTACACCTCTAAATGTAGCTCATGGATAGCCTTCCACATAGTGATACAGATCAACAGAACATAACAATATTACAATGACCGACACTTCTCTCTAGTTCGGCCAGCGTTAAGTACAGAAGCTAACTAACTGATCGATCATAGCTGAATGCAATCATAATCAGATCTACAAGACACTATCCTATCCTAATCCTAGTAATAGCCCAAAATAGAGAGAGGTGTCACAAGCACTTAATGGGACATACACCTAATAACACAAATACTTTAGTGCATTGATATATTATAAGGAAAACACAAAATACATGAACTAAACCAATACATAGATTGAGTCCTTTCTCTCAGTCCTGTTCACGCCAGCCCACACTGGGCTGGGCATTACAGTATTGTTATGTTAGTTGCCTAATTCAGCAAGTTTAGTACAGTTGTGTCACCAACCGTTAGGGAATAAGTCGTATTTCATTGAACAATGAGAACAGGATTTAAAACAATATATATATATAAATGCACTGTACCAAATTATTATGCACAACAGAATTTACAACATTTTATAGGTTGTAAAGAACTTAAAATGGTAATTTGTTGAATTTGCAGCATTAAGAGGTCATATTTACTGAAATCATTGAAAACCATTTCAATCAAACACATCTTAACAGTGCAAGTTACATGTTAACACAGGACCCTTTCTTTGATATCACCTTCACAATTCTTGCATCCATTGCATTTTTGAGTTTATGGACAGTTTCTGCTTGAATTTCTTTGCAGGATGTCAGAATAGCTTCCCAGAGCTGCTGTTTTGATGCAAACTGCCTCCCACCCTCACAGATCTTTTGCTTGAGGATGCTCCAAAGGTTTTCAATAGGGTTGAGGTCAGGTGAGGATGGGGGCGACACCATGAGTTTCTCTCCTTTTATGCCCATTGCAACCAATGACACAGAGGTATTCTTTGCAGCATAATATGGTGCATTGTCATACATGAAGATGATTCTGCTACAAAATGCACAGTTCTTCTTTTTGTTCCATGGAAGAAAGTGATCAGTCAGAAACTATATACTTTGCCGAGGTCGTTTTCAAAGTCAAAGTATACTTTATTATCCCAGAGTTGGGAATTTTTTTTGGTCAAAATGCAGCACATTTAAAACACACATTTAAAACACACATTTAAAACGAACAAGTAGGTACCCCCCCCCAAACACGCACACACACACAAACACACACACAATGTGACATTTAGGAATACATGGTTAGGTATGAACACAACTCACAGCCTTCTCACAGTTACACTTCAGTCAGTCAATCTGTCAATCAGTAGCAGGCTTGAAACACATCTCAATCTGTCAATCAGTAGCAGGCTTGAAACACACCGGCCTAAGGCAACACTCCAAATTAAAACACAGTACGAAGTACAAATTATTATCTTGTCCTGTGTCTTTCATTAAAAAGTCTAATAGCAGAAGGGAAAAATTACATGCTAAACTTTTTTGTTCTAATTGACCTTTGCAGCAACCTACTGTTGCTGCAATTGCTGAGTTGGAACCTCCTATATAATGGGTGGGTAGGATCCTTAAGTATCTGCTCAGCTGTACTCACAATAAGATCTGACCATAGCTGAGTGACTGACATCTGACTACATCCGATAATTTTGCTCGCTGTCTTTACCAGACGCTGCAATTTATTCTGGTTTTGTTTGCTCATGTTCCCAAATACGCAGATTAAGCCAAAAGACAATACGCTCTGAAGGATTGTTTTGAAAAACAATTCTAGAATAATACAGTCCACTTGAAAGTAATTAAGCTTACGTAAAGAAAACATCAGCTGCTGTCATTTTTTTACCTTAGATGCAGTACATATGTCAAATTTGAGTTGGGCATCAATTTCAATGCCTAGGTATATGTAGCTACTAACCCTCCCAATTGATTTTTCATTGAAACTGCTGTTAGGGATCTCACTTTTATGACATCTAAAATGAATGATAATTTCTTTTGTTTTATTTGCATTAACAGCCAGGACGTTGTCTTTACACCATTTGGTGAAGTTATTCACCTCTTCCTCATAGCTGGTTAGCGCTGAGCTATCAGGTTTCAAATACCCCACAATGGCAGTATCATCCGCATATTTTAAAAAAGTGTGTGTGGATGTGCTAGCTCGGCAATCATTAGTATATAATGTGTAGAGTAGAGGGAACAAAACACACCCCTGAGGGGCTCCAGTATTAATGGGCCTGGAGGTGGAGGTGACTGAATTAAACCTTACCTATTGTGTCCTATTTGTTAAAAAACTGTTGATCCAAATTATAACCCCTAGCTCAGCCAGTTTATCCACCAGCAGGTGGGGCTGAATGGTGTTAAATGCACTGCTGAAATCAATGAAAACAATCTTAATGAAGGTACTAGGCCTTTCTAGATGTTCCAATATACTGTTAGTCATTGTCAGCAGTGCATCATCCACCCCTTTTCTTGGTTGGCAAGCAAATTGGTATGGATCAAGACATAATGAAATTTCAGTTAACAGGTGGTTTACCAATATCTTTTCAAGACACTTCATAGGAACTAAGGTCAACGCAACTGGTCTCAGGCCATTAATTTCTTTAGGCCTATTGTGTTTAGGTACTGGTATAATTAGGGACAGCTTACACTGGGCTTGTATCAGTCGTGTGTCCACTGAATGCTGAAACAGCCTCTGAAAAGGGAGTGCCAGTGAACCCGCGCATGCCCTCAAGACCTTGCAGCTGATCCCATCTGGCCCTTGAGATTTCCTGGTGTGGAGCTGAGAGAATTGTTTCCTAACATCATCAAAAGCAATAACAATAATATTTTATTCTATCAATTGCCTTTGTCTGCTGTTCAGAGTGATCAACTTCATCAAAGCGGCAATAAAATATGTTTAAATCAATTGAAAATACATAGTCATCTGCTACATTTAAAGTATGCATTTTAGGTTTATACCCAGTCATGATTTGTAGGCCTTACCAGGCTCTCCTTGCATCATGATAAAAAAATGACTGCACTTTATTTTTATAAGATGTTTTACATTCCAGGATTTTCTTTCTGATTTTATACTGCACAGTTTTAATATCTGCTTTGGTACCTCCTGACTGAAGTCTTTTTATTTGATTCAAAAGTTCTTTCAGTTCTGGGGTAACCCATGGCTTACTGTTTGGATAGAGTTTGATTGTCTTTTTAGGGATACATAAATCCTCACAGAACTCTATGTATCCTGTTAATACAGATGCAGCATCATTAATATCCATTGAGTTGTCTATGATTACATCCCAGTCGGTGCTGTCCAGACATCCACGCAGAGCATCTATTGAGTCAACAGACCAGCATTTGTCCTCCCTTGTCTGAACCTTTTCCCGGCGTAGCAGGGGCTGGCATGCTGGTATAAGCCGGATCATATTGTGGTCTGACTTTCCCAACCCGGGCAGGGCTTTGGCTTATTTAGCTTTTTCTAGGTTACGTATAGGTTATGTATAATTTTGCTTGCTTCCTCTGTGTGAGCAGAGGGTGCAATGTAGACAATAAAAATGCAGACCTGGTTTATCTCACGTGGAAGGTAGTATGGTCTAAGGTTCACTACTAAGAGTTCAATGTCCTTGGTACAAAGTCTATTTCTGTCGGTCACCTGTTGATGGGTTGCAGTACTTGTTATTTACAAACATGCACACGCCCCCTCCTTTGTTTTTACCAGAGCTCGCATTTCGGTCCGCGCAAGCCACGGAAAAACCCTCCAAGTCGATGGCAGATTCAGGGTCTGTCTCGGTAAGCCAGGTTTCCGACAGACAGATCAAACAAGATTGACAATAACTTGACAGATATTGCACACTTGCCCGGAGTTCATCAACTTTGTTCTGTATACCCTGAATGTTGCCAAGCATAATGGATGGTAATGGCTGTCGAAAGGGCTTTCTCCTAACACTTTCAGGGTCCCTAAACGGGGAACCATCCACGACTCCATCCATCTGGACCATCCAGGGTTCCATGGCACTCATCAGTAAATTAGTCTTCATGTATTTCTGGGCCCACTGCAACCGTTTCTGCTTGTGAGCATTGGTTAGGGGTGGCCAAATAGTAGGTTCATGCACAACTGCACCAGCAGCCTCATATACCTGTTTGCTGCTTTGTAAAGTCATTTTAGCAGCTACTTCCTTAATCTGATGAATTTGACTGGCAATAACCTTCCTCATTACGCTTTTATCTGCACGAACCTGTCTGTCCTCAAATCTCTTCACAGTACGATGATCATGCTTGAGTTTCAGTTTAAAATGATGATACGTTCTGTTCCCCGGGAGGGGAGGGTATATCAAACCCACTGCACAAGGACACCCTGCGGCCAGCAAAAGAGATATAGGGTCATAGGTGCAAGTAAGGTCACGGAGACAGCAGTTTACCATTCAAACTAGGGCTTTTATTATAGCCACAGTAAAAACCAGGCAGATGAGGAGAACTGGTGGGTACCAAATTAAGGAAATAATAAAAATTCCCCTACCCCCTTACCTCTCTCATCTCCTAAACACAAATATGAACTTAACTGGCACAAGGTCAAGGAGCCCTACCCAAACTTACAGTAGGTGGTCCGACCAGATGTAACTAGTGTGCTAAGACAAGGGAGTTACTTACGAGCAATGTAGACTCCGGAGTGGCTCTAAGCTACTCCTCACTCCCAGGCTAAAGCTACGCTACCACACCAACAAGAGAGAACCTGAAAAAGGCCACCTCACACCCAGGCAGAGAAGGAGCTAGTGTAACAACTAGGGCACATATATACAGCTGTCTGAAGGAAGGGGTTGGTCGAATGCAACCAGGAACCAGCTGGACTTCAAAACGGGAGGTAGGAGTCATTGATGAGTAGTAGTAATGATGACTGGCTCCACCTGCACAGAAGAACAGACACAGAGCAGAACAAACACACACACAAAACACTACACCAGACAAGCGGACGTAACAGAGAACATAATATATCATTATTTGCAGACGACATATAATATATAGTGTTGTCAAACGATTAAAATATTTAATTGCTATTAATCACATTAATGTCATAATTAACTCGCAATTAATGGCACATCTTTATCTGTTCTAAATCTTGATTTCTTTTTGACCCATAATTTTTTTCTCATTTTAATGCTCTTATCTACATGGAACAGTGTATTGGCTTGCTTTGTGCAAATGTTTTTTTATTGAAAACAACATTTTCAAACTGTCTAAAGTCATCCATTGTCACCTGGCTTTGACGAGGGGGCAGAGAATTCGCATCAGCTGTGTGCTTTGCCATCAAGTGATATTTCAGACTGGACGTGCTGCAATAATAGCTTAGTTCACAACGACCAAACACACAGATTACTTTGGTCATGTTAATGGAACTATTTGGCAACTTTTTAAAAGTAAACTTTCCATTGATAATTTTATTGGCATCTATTTCGGGGTCTCGCGCTCACCATCCACTCAAAACATAACGTAGCCTACTACTCTTTGGCCAAACACAACAAGTGTGTTTGGCATGCCAATTGTTTTGTTTCTGCTTTAGCTAGATCCGGTGTGGTGTTGTAGTTTCTCTAACGTTACTAGTTGTTGCAACAGCATGTGAAAAGAACTACAAAGTTTGCTAGGTCAATTGTTGTGAACTGGATTTGCGTTAATCTCGCAATAAAAAAATTGATGCCATTAAAATGGGCTTGCGTTAACGCTGTTAATAACGTGTTTAAACTGACAGCAGTAATAATTTATATTACTAGACAGGCCTCCTCAGTTCCAAAATGAATGAAAACACAAATATATTAAAATTTCACAATATCTAATGAACAAATCAAAATCCAAAGCTCGGATGGTCACAGGGAGTTACCCAATGGAACTAGAACGGAAAACAAACTTCTCTTGGCTCGAACAAGGGTTTGAGTATCTTGGTATAATAATCACTGATAACCTGCAGCTATTCAAAGTGAATTATGGGAAATTAATCAATGAATTTAAAACACAGACTAGATGGACAGTTCTTCCCTTAAACCTTACATCTAGAGTAGAGACACTAAGAATGAATGTATTGCCAAGACTGCTCCTTTAGTTTCATTCCCATAGAGGTCACCCCCAGCCACACCTTCAAAACAATAGACAAACTGTTATCAAAATTCCTATGGCAGAACAAAAAAGCAAGAATTAGACAAAGGCAGTATGCCCAAAAAGAAAAAGGGGACTTAGTCTGCCTAACATGAAAAAATATTACTGGTCAGCTTGAACAGTGAGAATCCAGTTGAAACCCTGTAACTCAATAACAAGAAGCACAAATATTGCCCCAAACAAGGAATTTCGGCCATTTAAAATTAATAGAATATTCGAAAATTGGAGGGAACAGGGATTAACCACCATAGGGCAATCATTTGATGGGCACATTTTTTAATCGTTTGAACAAATTGCAGAAAAATTCGATCTCCCAGCATGTGACTTTTTTAGGTAGAAATGAACATTATTATACCAGATGAAAAGTGGACAAAATCATTTAGGGATGGTCATAAGATGCAGGGCTGTGTGCTAAGCCTGTATAGGCTTTATATAATTTGTCATAACCTGTATATGCTATATACCATTTGTCATGGAATAAATAAAGTCAAGTAAAAAATAAAATAAATGTTGGATTATTTAGAAGAATGTATGCATTTGATATTAGTTTAGCAAGGGTGGATTAATTAGTCCATATACACTCACCTAAAGGATTATTAGGAACACCATAGTAATACTGTGTTTGACCACCTTTCACCTTTAGAACTGCCTTAATTCTACGTGGCATTGATTCAACAAGGTGCTGAAAGCATTCTTTAGAAATTTTGGCCCATATTGATAGGATAGCATCTTGCAGTTGATGGAGATTATGGGATGCACATCCAGGGCACGAATCTCCCGTTCTACCACATCCCAAAGATGTTCTATTAGGTTGAGATCTGGTGACTGTGGGGGCCATTTTAGTACAGTGAACTCATTGTCATGTTCAAGAAACCAATTTGAAATGATTCGAGCTTTGTGACATGGTGCATTATCCTGCTGGAAGTAGCCATCAGAGGATGGGTACATGGTGGCCATAAAGGGATGGACATGGTCAGAAACAATGCTCAGGTAGGCCGTGGCATTCAAACGATGCCCAATTGGCACTAAGGGGCCTAAAGTGTGCCAAGGAATCATCCCCCACACCATTACATCACCACCACCAGCCTGCACAGTGGTAACAAGGCATGATGGATCTATGTTCTCATTCTGTTTACACCAAATTCTGACTCTACCATCTGAATGTCTCAACAGAAATCGAGACTCATCAGACCAGTCAACATTTTTCCAGTCTTCAACTGTCCAATTTTGGTGAGGTCTTGCAAATTGTAGCCTCTTCCTTTTTTTTTCTTCTATTTCCTGCTGTTGTAGCCCATCCGCCTCAAGGTTGTGCGTGTAGTGGCTTCACAAATGCTTTGCTGTATACCTTGGTTGTAACGAGTTGTTATTTCAGTCAAAGTTGCCCTTCTATCAGCTTGAATCAGTCGGCCCATTCTCCTCTGACCTCTAGCATCAAGAAGGCATTTTCGCCCACCGGACTGCCGCATACTGGATGTTTTTCCCTTTTCACACCATTCTTTGTAAACCCTAGAAATGGTTATGCGTGAAAATCCCAGTAACTGAGCAGATTGTGAAATACTCAGACCGGCCCGTCTGGCACCAACAACCATGCCACGCTCAAAATTGCTTAAATCACCTTTCTTTCCCATTCTGACATT
Organism: Umbra pygmaea; assembly: GCA_016801145.1. NCBI lineage: Eukaryota > Metazoa > Chordata > Actinopteri > Esociformes > Umbridae > Umbra > Umbra pygmaea. The sequence continues at coordinate 2,058 of JACXGM010035014.1, read as the reverse complement.
CAGTTTGGAGTTCAGGAGATTGTCTTTACCAGGACCACACCCCTAAATGCATTGAAGCAACTGCCATGTGATTGGTTGAGTAGATAATTGCATTAATGAGAACTTCAACGGGTGTTCCTAATAACCCTTTAGGTGAGTGTACATCCATACAACACACAAAAATGATAAAACAATTCCAGCATTTCCAAATGATTTGTAGATAAATGCACTTGTGTTAAATGCTAGTAAAACTAAGTATATGGTGTTTTCCAAAGTCAAAATTCTATAATTAGACAGCTTTAATTCATTTAACGATTCATGTAATTTTAACTTAACTCAATGTCACTTGACCTACATAATTAAATCTAGTAGATATTAATTTGCTTGGAAATACATTGAATGAAAGCAGTTAAATCATGTTCTATGCAGCGACAGTGGCTCAGTGGGTCAAGTAGGTTGTCTAGCAACCGGAAGGTTGGTGGTTGGGTCCCTGGGTCCTCCTGACCAAGTGTCGAGGTTTCCGTGAGCAAGACACCTAACCCCAGCTGCTCACGATGAGCAGGCTGGCGCCTTGCATGGCTGACACCACCGTCAGTGTATGGATGAGTGAATGAATGGGTGAGTGTGAGGCACTGTAAAGCGCTTTGAGTGGCCATTGGTTAAATGCAGTCCATTTACCATGTTCAGAGGAGAAAAAATATTCTTGTGTAAATCACACATAATATTTTTAAGTAAATCTGACAACCCAAGTTTACAATTTTTTTCAGTGTGTAGTAGTTGAGGCTATTGTGTAGTGGATGAGGCAGTTGTGTACCAGTTACTAGGGGGCTGGCAGTCTGCCCTTCATGGGTGTCATCCACAGGGCCTGGCAATCAGGCCAGTTATGCCTCAGGGAAATGGTACTGGGAGTTCCTCCACAACTCCAGCCATTCAATCTCCACCAGGAGTCTGGCAATGCTGATGATGGCTGCCAGGCAAGGTTATTTCCCAATGGTGTCTGGGTGGTAGTATAGATAGCTGGGCCAGGCTTAAGGGGATCCTGGTGTACAGTATTGCCCCAATATGGCATACTTGCTTCCAGAGCATCCAGGAGAGTGGGGAGGCACATCTGTGGTCATAGATGGTACTCCACACTATTAAAACATTGGGCCTACGCTTTGCAAAATGCCTTCATAGGTCAATGGGCCTTGGCTTCCTCTTGCCTTTGTGGATGTCCAAATGAAAGGGCGATATTCAATGCACTTTCGGATGAGTCCCAGACTGCATGTCACAGAAAATTACATACATATTTTGTCTTGCTTGTGTTTCACATGTTTTCACAAATGATTGCGTAAAGCTAACAAGTACATTCAATCCCTATACTTTCCTTTGAGTTGTGTTAATGTTTGCACTAGTATTTCATCAAATAAAAAATATGAACTGTATATTGGCTACTTGGAGCCTTACTTCCATCATGAAAAGAATCAGGCTTGGTTAGGTCTGTTGTGTACCATATAAACATAAAATGTGTACTGTAGACTATAGCAGACAAAAACATTACAGTTTTTCTCCAATGCTAAAACACAAAAGCCAATCTTCTAAACCAAATGACCAGTTCTTTAAACACATTTACTAAATCTAGCCAACATTTTCAAATATCATAAACACATTTTACATGAAGACACAATTCACAAAACACAATCCCCCATTCTCATAAATCTTAACACATTTTTCCTTGCTGAAACACAAGTTGCAAAAGAACTCTGCTCATATTCTCAAATGACAGCTCATGTGATGCAAAATGCTTGCCAGAGTCAGCAATATTTGAACACATTGAACACACCTGGCGTCATTCATTACACACAACGACTCAAAATTGAAGACACTTGTTGCTAATGCTGTGACCACATGTATAAAAGCAAGTTTTGAGTGCACAGTTTGCAAAAGATTCCAAACAAACACAATGGATGAAGGCAGAGTCAGGGGAAGAGGAATTTGAGTCAAAAGGGAGAAGAGCTGGCCATGGAAGAAGAGGAGCAGGCCAACGAGGAAGAGGAGGAGGCCAACAAGGGAGAGGAGGAGGCCAACAAGGGAGAGGAG
>JACXGM010035013.1:0-11801 GCA_016801145.1 Umbra pygmaea | reverse complement strand
TCACAATACGTAGTGCCTCATCCATGGCTAAATTCAAGACCGAGTTAAAGACATATCTATTTAACATGCATTTTGTATGATGTGATTATCTGTTTTCATGTGACTGTAATGTATGTCTGAATGTCTTGTAGTATATAATGTAAAGCGGCCTTGAGCTATGGAAAGGCGCTATATAAATAAAACTTCTTCTTCTTCTTATACAATGATCTATTCACAGCATGTGCTATATATTTAAATATATCGTCATCCATTTTGTATCAAAATAAATTGTATTTTATTTTGTGATATAATTTTTTGGCTGTATCGCATAGCCCTGCACGTTTATTTCTCCTGAATAATTTTTTAAATATATTTTATGCTTTGTGCATTTATGAATTGATTGCTTTATGTCATTATTAAATATGAATACTATTTTTTTACTTTTTTTAAAAAACTAATACAAACAGTAATTGGTTTTATTTATTGCAACCAATACTAAGATTATATTTGGAAGGTCTTATGAGCAGTCAGGCTTATTTTAAACTATAAACAAAATGCTAAAAATAACTTGAGATTATGCATAGCAACACACACCTAATGTAAGAACAGTGTTGGGTATAGTTACTTTTAGGAGTACTTTTTAGTTACTTGATGAGTTCACAAGTTTTGGGAAGACCCTAATTAAGACAAAATTATCAGGTAAATGGAGTTAATTTCTTTACAGTGACCTATAAAACAAATAGAAAGAGTAAAGAACATATCAATCATGGTCACCAGTAAGATATGAACTCCATTTACCTGATCATTTTGTCTCAAATAGGCACTTCCCAAAACTTGTGAACTAATCAAGTAACTAAAAAGTACTCCTAAAAGTAACTATACCCAACACTGTGTAAGAACAATGTACAACAGTCCTGGAACACAGAGTCTATATGTACACACACACACAGACACGTTCATTTATTGAATTTGAACGCAGGTAATATCATTCAAACAGATTTCTGGTGAGCTTCTCTTCAAAACGTAATATCTTTTTGAATAAAGTAAAATGTAAAAGTTGCGAATGAGTATTGCACTGTACTGTAGGCTATATAGAGCTTGAATAATTTCAGAGCAGAGCAGAGCAGAGCAGAGCAGAGCAGAGTAGAGCATTTTCAATGGTCTAACGCCACTTTGCGGCGGTAATAGACCATTCAATGATAACTAAATTAACATTTTTGTGACGCGGTATGAGAGCGAGCAATTTATCACTTCACCCTCTGTAGTGATTGAAGTAGTTTATCTAGTCTTGTTCAGTTTGTAAATGCTTCACCATTGCAGTTTGTGGTTGATAAAACATTACAATTGTTTAACATCCTTTCAGTTGGAGTCGAATTTGTTACAAAATAAATCTGTGACATTTACATTAGAAGACATGCTGGGATATATGCAAATGTGACAAATTATAAATGAACACTCCTAGTGACTGCGAATAACACAATTTAGTGTTATGAAAACACTATCATGTGTTGTATAAAAAAATGTTAGTGTTAATGTACACAGTTTTAAATGTGATTGACCCTCAGAATGTTAAATTACCTCTGTGTTAAATGTCAGTGACACTAGTAAGTGTTGACCAAACATTTTACACTATGATCAAAGTTACATTTACACTCTGTGGAGTGGGATCATATCTTAGTCAGGGCAGTGTTAAAATTAACAATAGTTGTTGATTTAACATTGCAAAATTCACTGTGTAAAAACTTTTGTGGTTCTCAAAGAGTTAGCATGATAGCAGTAGAGTTATTGACGGATGACGGTATTCTCTTGCTAAGTATTGGAAATGGGTAATTACGGAACCAAGAGGAACTGGCATTCTGGCAATTTGGTACATTGCTAAATATGGTGTTCCCTCTTCTGCCTCATGGGAGGACATATATTATTATTATATCCTCTAACATTAGAGGACCTCATGGGGAAATATATTAGTCAGTGTGTTAGAAAAGCTGTCCACATTCTGGTCCTATTCTGCCCCTTCACAGACCTGGTAATATCAGCTGAGGTTTAAGGTTTGAAAGTGAACTGTCTGGAATTTAGCACATTGAACATGGAAGCTGACTTTCTCTTTTAGTCAGCGACTTATAAAAGCTCTACACATATGCGGAAATTTTATAAATGGGAAAAAAGCTATTTAGATGAGAAAATAGTTTGCTACACTATAATGTACAGTACTTATTTATCCATTTGAACAGGAAATCCATTGAGGACATGAAGAGTTGTGCTTGTACGATGTTTGTCAATGGGCATATGCCAGTCTGCCTTTGATATAAATGATCCATTTTAGTCTCTACTTTTATGTGTAATAAATCACTGCTTAGTGTGGGGAATCACTGGCAATGAAAATCCTTTTTACTGATGTTTTCTATTTAGAGGAAAACACATTTTTCAGCTTTTAGTGAGCTGGTCACTTGAAAGAGAAAGTAGTTAGGGCTCATATTTGACAAATAGGACCTTTAAGTTAATATACATGTAAAAGCTACATTGGGACTCTTACTTACAAGTTAACAATCAGTTTATTTGATGCATCTTGCCATTTGAAATAGAACAAAGGTCGTACGAAGGCAGAGAGAATTCCAAAGTGGCTCACTTAAATCTAATACTGTATAAACATTACATGTGAGTGTGTTTTCATGCTGTTTAGAAATTGAAGTGCTTTGGGTAATTCTCTAAACGTAAGTCTTAACTGTTATGATTTATCCTGCCTGGGTCACTTATAACACCTGGCTTTGTGCAGCTGACTGTTAGGAAAGAACATATAGCAGGTGTGTCTTCAGTGGCACCTGTTTTCCTCTTTGATACACTATTTTAGAGCCCCGACTAAATCTTGTGCCTTATGTGAGACACAGTAACAGCATGTTTCCATTTTGTTCATGACTGCAGACAGAGGACACAGTCAGAATCAGGTCACCTGCTAGCAGCATCTGAAAATGGGAATTTACCAGAGACACTCAAAGTTGGACTGCAGCTAAAGTACTTTAATTAGGGGGCCACTTTAGCTAATCTTTCTCTGAAAGGACCAGTTTGCTGAGGTTGAAATTACACTGAATTGGTATATATTGTAGTTCACCATGTTTGACCAGGGCGCATGTCCACAAATCAACCAGAAAATTTGTCTTAAGTGCTGAGATTGTTGCCATTATTCTTTAACTCTAAACCATTAAATGACAGCAGTTCAGAAAGCCTTAGTCATCAGAGTAATTTAAAGTGCCCTCTTATTTCAGACAGTTCTGTGTGTGTGTGTCAAGAGGTCGGGGGTCCACAGCAGGTGTCTTCAGAACCAAACAAATGCAGCAAACAGTGTTTTTTTATGCAACAGCATTGCAGTGATATTTCTCTATGATTAAACAATCAATAACAGTAGATTAATGTTGTGTGATGTTGACATATATTTCACAGGAATAGACTTATCATCATTCACAATTTGCAAATAGGTTATCATGAATAGAAAATCATTGACATCATTGGCTTAGGGGTTACCATGCCTAAAATATGATTTAAAGTAACCCTTAGTTTGGATTCTCAATAGTCCATCTGAAAATGCACTAGAGCAGTGATCTGTAATGCTTCTCCCTAAGATCTAAAGTCCTCTGTTCTTATTTAAACACAAATGTAGTACGTTAATTAGTTGACTGGTAAATTTATTGAGGCAAGACAGACGTGGGGTTGGAGTGAAACCGTAGAGGGTTGACGCTCTTCAGGAGTAAGTTTGGGGATCACTAAAAGTTTAAAACTGTTTTACATTTGACTGTTTTTTACATTATATAGTTACATTACAGTATAATGCATACGTTATATGGACCATATACTGTTGATAGATAGATGTATATGGATACACTATTCATATACTGTAGATATACACTCATCTAAAGGATTATTAGGAACACCCGTTCAATTTCTCCTTAATGCAATGATCTACTCAACCAATCACATGGCAGTTGCTTCAATGCATTAAGGGGTGTGGTCCTGGTCAAGACAATCTCCTGAACTCCGAACTGAACGTCAGAATGGGAAAGAAAGGTGATTTAAGCAATTTTGAGCGTGGCATGGTTGTTGGTGCCAGACGGGCCGGTCTGAGTATTTCACAATCTGCTCAGTTACTGGGATTTTTATGCACAACCATTTCTAGGGTTTACAAAGAATTGTGTGAAAAGGGAAAAACATCCAGTATGCGGCAGTCCTGTGGGTGAAAATGCCTTGTTGATGCTAGAGGTCAGAGGAGAATGGGCCGACTGCTTCAAGCTGATAGAAGAGCAACTTTGACTGAAATACCCACTCGTTACAACCAAGGTATGCAGCAAAGCATTTTTGAAGCCACAAAACGCACAACCTTGAAGCGGATGGGCTACAACATCAGAAGACCCCACCGGGTACCACTCATCTACACTACAAATAGGAAAAATAGGCTACAGTTTGCAAGAGCTCACCAAAATTGGACAGTTGAAGACTGGAAAAATGTTGCCTGGTCTGATGAGTCTCGATTTCTTTTGAGACATTCAGATGGTAGAGTCAGAATTTGGCGTAAACAGAATGAGAACATGGATCCATCATGCCTTGTTGTTACCACTGTGCAGGCTGGTGGTGGTGTAATGGTGTGGAAGATGTTTTCTTGGCACACTCGAGGCCGCTTAGTGCCAATTGGGCATTTTTTTAAATGCCACGGCCTACCTGAGCATTGTTTCTGACCATGTCCATCCCTTTATGGCCACCATGTGCCCATCCTCTGACGGCTACTTCCAGCAGGATAATGCACCATGTCACAAAGCTCGAATCATTTCAAATTGGTTTCTTAAACATGACAATGAGTTCATTGTACTAAAATGACCCCCACAGTCGCCAGATCTCAACCCAATAGAGCATCTTTGGGATGTGGTGGAACGGGAGCTTCATGCCCTGGATGTGCATCCCACAAATCTCCATCAACTGCAAGATGCTATCCTATCAATATGGGCCAACATTTCTAAAGAATGCTTTCAGCACCTTGTTGAATCAATGACACATAGAAATAAGGCAGTTCTGAAGGCGAAAGGGGGTCAAACACAGTATTAGTATGGTGTTCCTAATAATCGTTTAGGTGAGTGTATATATACCTGTTCATATACAGTAAATATCCTGTTCCCATTCTGCTCATATCTTGCACCTTAAAATTAAAAAAAATATTTATATTTCTGTGGTTTATGTACAAAAAAGGTGTGAACCAATAGACCAGAAAAAAATAATTGGTAAAACTTACTTGGCAATAAATCTCTTTCTGATTCTACAAACTGAAATTATCCTAAAACTAATTTAAAACCTAAAACTAAGTGTAACTTTAGAAACCAGTTGCTTACCAGCATAGTATGAAATTTCTTCAAAATAACAAAAATGTTGAGGGTTGTATTCAGTGAAAAAGCTCTTTAGAGTAGTTTAACGTCTTTGTACAACCCAAAAACTATGTTTGTACAACCAAACTTCCAGATTATTTTTATTAAACAGCTTTTATGGTGTATATATTTAGACTAAAAAACAGACCATACCTAAAAACTAAGAATTCCTAGTGTCCAGATGTTAACATTCTTTTCATACATCTAAACCAATTATTAAAGCATCTGTTGAAATAGGACTTGTTTACTATATTATTATATATTACATAAAATACATTAAATTGTACTGTATTCTATTGTACTTTATAGTCCAATACAGTTGTATGCTAAATTTTTGACACCCCTGACAATTTCCATGATTTTCATTTATAAATAATTGGTGGTTTGGATCAGCAATTTAATTTTGATCGATCAAATACGGAAGGACACGGTAATATTTCAGTAGTGAAATTAGGTTTATTAGATGAACAGGAAATGTGCAATAAGCATCAAAATTAAATTAGACAGGTGCATAAATTTGGGCACCCCAACAGAAATATCAAATCGATATTTAGTTGAGCCTCCTTTAGCAGAAATAACAGCCTCTAGATTCTTCCTATAGCCTGTAATGAGTATCTGGATAAAGGTATTTTGGACCAGTCCTTCTTGTAAAACATCTCCAGTTCCCTCTGCATAAATGCCAGAGTAGATTTTGAGCAGTGTTTTGGGTCGTTGTCTTGTTGAAATATCCAGCCCCGGCGTAACTTCAACTTTGTGACTTATTCATGTACATTATGCTCAAGTATCTGCTGATATTGAGTGGAATCCATGCGACCTTCAACTTTAACAAGATTCCCAGTACCGGCACTGGCCACACAGCCCCACAGCATGATGGAACCTCCACCAAATTTTACTGTGGGTAGCAAGTGTTTCTTGGAACGCTGTGTTCTTTTGCTGCCATGCATAATGCCCCTTGTTACGACCAAATAACTCCATATTTGTTTAATCAATCCACAACACCTTCTTCCAAAATGGATCTGGTTTGTCCAAATGTGCATTTGCATACCTCAAGCGACTCTGTTTGTGGCGTGTGTGCAGAAAAGGCTACTTCTGCATCACTCTCCCGTACAGCTTCTCCTTGTGCAAAGTATGCTAAATTGTTGAACGATGCACAGTGACACCGGCTGTAGCAAGATGATTTTGTAGGTCTTTGGAGGTGGTCTGTGGGCTGTTATTGACCGTTGTCACCATCCTTTGCCTTTTCCTCTCTGATATTTTACTGGTACTTGGCCTGCCACTTCTGGCCTTAACAACAACTGAGCCTATGGTCTTCCATTTCCTCACAATGTTCCTCACAGTGGACACTGACAGCTTAAATCACTGTGATAGCTTTTTGTAGCCTTCCCCTAAATCATAATGTTGAACAATCTTTGTTTTCAGGTCATGTGAGAGTTGTTTTTTCTGGTCTCCATGTGGCCACTCTTCAGAGGATAGTCAAAGAACAACAACTTGCAATTTTGAAGTTCAAGGCTTAACGAGCTCACCAAACCAATTGTGTTCCAAATAATCAGTGCTAGGTAGTTACATGTATTCAAATCAACAAAATGACAAGGGTGCCCAAATTTATGCATCTGTCTAATTGTGTTTTTTGCATATTGCACATTTTCTGTTAATCCAATGAACCTCATTTCACTACCGAAATATTACTGTGTTCTTCAGTTAATTGATAGATCAAAATGAAATTGCTGATCCAAACACTCAATTATTAATAAGTGATCAATCATTATTTTTTAGCAATTTGTCCGCTGTTAGCAGTCACATTTTCATGGTTGCTGGCCATATCTCATGCTAATTCCATATAATTTTCAACAATGTCAATGAAGCTTATAGCAAGTCATCTGTATTTTGCGCATCCTTGAACTATTGTAATAAGCTGCTGAGGTCAACCAGGATGAGAGGATTTTACTCCAAAATTTGTTTGGGCAGTTTCTTAGCATAATCCCAAACCTAGTCCTTTGCAGAGAGTTTTAATGGGGTACCTAAGACCGGTTCCTAAAGGCTTTGTGAATACGTGACCAGAGCTCTTTGATGCTACCAGGCAGCTAATTGTACGCTGGCAGCTTCTTCTTAAAATAAACTTTTTAAAGGCGGAATGGCTTTACTCAGATTTCACACACTTTTTAACTCTGAAAGTAACTAACTCAGAAAATGAGGGTGCTATCAATTCGATGTAATTTAGTATGCTAAAAGTATGCTAAAAGGTATTGAAACACAATGTTCAACTATGGCAGACTGGGGCATAGAAATCCCACTGTCATTTCCTGGTTGTTAAATATTCTACACAGTTTACTCAATTTCTGTTAAAGTGGGATAGGATAGTATATAGAATCACTACACCATCTTTGTCATCATGAAATATCTTGAAGATATTGGATCTCTAATATACTGTATACTGTATATATTTGAAATTTTGCTAAACAGTGACAGTGAAACATACTAGAACAATAGCCATGGTTTAATATTCCATCTTCTGTGATTATATTTTAATAAGTTTCTCTAAATTCTAATTTTCCATGAATGAAAGCAAACAAATATCCTTTGCATGTCTGTTATAAAATTAACTTTACCAGTCTGGACTGGGGACAGTTGGTTTGATTGCAAACTGTTGTCGCTGTAATCCACCTACCTCCTACAGGACGAATGATCTCGGTACGGGCCCACAGGGTGAGCATCCAGTTTGGCAAATTGATGCAAATGAGGAAGTGCCTTAAACCTGCATTCTCTCTGACTTCCAGCTGGGGGCAATACGCCTGGTTGCAAAAGAGCTCGGTTTCTGTAATAGTCTATGAGGATGAGAGACATAATATACTTGACTTACTTAGGTAATAATCATTTTCATATTGAGGATATCATCTCGATCACTAGATTTAAGCCTTCTGCAATTTATCATGATGTTTATTTTTTTAATTATGGTCTCGTTGATTTTAAAACCGGCAATAAAGAAAATGGGCATTTAGGGCGTGGCTATGGTGTTCGGTTGTTCGACAAGACACTCATGAGTTGGCAGTTCACTTTTTCCAGTAAGTAACGTTACATTTTGTTTTACATTTTGTTTCAATACTGTTTTTTGTTACCATCCCAATTATTATCAGTTAGCTAGATAGATTGTATAATTACTGAATATAACCATGTGTGGCTTCACCCATTGGTTTGTTAAGATCTGATTTGGGTCATCGAATTTGCCATTACGGGCGCAGACATCTAGGTTGCAGATGTACATTTTAGATGAGAGGGAGGAGTAATCTAGGTAGCTAACTGATATTAATTGGGATGCTAACAAAATCAGTATTAAAACAAAATGTAAAACAAAATGTAACGTTACTTACCGAACGCCCTCGCCACGCCCTAAACGCCCCTTTTCTTTATCGCCGATTTTAAAATCAACGAGACCATAATAAAAAAATTAACATTATGAGAAATTGCAGAAGGCTTAAATCTAGCGATTGAGATCATATTCTCATTATGAAAATGATTATTACCTCAGTAAATCAAGTATATTATTTTATCTCATTCTCATAGACTATTACAGAAACCAAGCTCTTTTGCAACCAGGCATATCGCCCCCAGCTGGAATTCAGATAGAATGCAAGTTTAAGGTGTCTGCGCCTGTAACGAAAAATTCGATGACCTAAATCAGATCTTAACAAACCAATGGGTGACGTCACATGGTTATATCCAGTAGTTTTACAATCTATAGTATGGCCTCTTTAGAAATGATTGGGACACGACAATCAGTTTTCATTCCTCTTTTTTGGACTCTGATTAAAAGCATTTCACAAATCAATGGGGTCAATATTTATTGGATCCTTCTTCTGTTTTGAGCGGTGTTTATTTCCCCAATGATATGAGGTGTCACAGCATTTCTCAGTCGGGTCACATGCTAACGGGTCACATGCTAACGGGTCACATGCTAACGGGTCACATGCTAACGGGTCACATGCTAACGGGTCACATGCTAACGGGTCACATGCTCATGGGTCACATGCTCATGGGTCACATGCTCACGGGTCACATGCTCACGGGCAGTGTTGTGCCTGAACGCGTTCATTGAACGATAGTTCATATTCTGGGCGAACATGAACTGAACGTGCTGTATTACTGCCTGATGAACATTACTGTGAACTCGTTCATTCTGGTGTCTGTGTTCGGCACACTCTCTCAGTTTAACTTTGCTCAATAGAGTGCCAGATTTCTATAGAACCTTCCAGGCGAAAACCTGGCAAAAACACACCGTAAACAGGCCTTAATATGTAATGGAAAAAACACCCATTCTCGCAAGTGGCAACTTGAGCCACCAGTGTCGCACCCATAGATTGTATAAATCGGTTGCACCGCATGCGATGTCAAATCAAAAAGCAGCATGGAGGCGACAGCAGCATATAGGCGACCAAGCAGCAAGGAGGTGTTGTATACTAATGGGTCACATGCTAACGAGTCACATGCTAACGGGTCACAGTCAAATGAGAATGTAATTAGCTGATTCTAATTGTTCTCTCAGTCCAGAAGAATCTTTAACTACAGACTCTGATAATGGGACTTTAACTCTTTCATCCTTATTATGGAAATGAAGGCCATAACTTAATTTTTGTACTTGTTTTAACCAGAGATCGATTAGTATGAATGGACCCCTGTGAATAGCAGTTCAGTGTAAAACAAATAGTGTGCCATTTTGGTCTGCAGTACAAATACATGATAAGGGCTCAATGTTGCACTGGGGCTGAATTCAGGAACACGTACTGGTTAGTTGATATGCTGACAAGCTTTCTGTGTGTACTTCAGTGTTTGTTTGGTTATGATTGTCTGTGTGTACTTCAGTGTTTGTTTGGCTATGAATGTCTGTGTGTACGTCAGTGTTAGTTTGGCTATGAATGTCTGTGTGTGTTTGAGTGTCTGTTTGGTTATGAATGTCTGTGTGTGTTTGAGTGTCTGTTTGGTTATGAATGTCTGTGTGTGAACTTCAGTGTTTGTTTGGTTATGAATGTCTGTGTGTGTTTGAGTGTCCGATTGGATATGAATGTCTGTGTGTCTTTGAGTGTTTGTTTGGTTATGAATGTCTGTGTGTACTTTAATGTTTGTTTGGTTATAAATGTCTGTGTGTGTGTTTGAGTGTTTTGTTTGGTTATGAATGTCTGTATGTGTTTGAGTGTCTATTATGTGTGTGATTGTGCTTGCTTCTGTCTCTAAAATGGTTTAAAAAAAATGAACCATCCTGTTTTCTCGCTCTATCTCTCCGGAAGGTTTTGAGCTGTCTCACTGCGACGACCCTGGGGTGCCTCAGTTTGGGTTCAAAGCCAGCGACCAGGGGCACTTTGCTGGCAGTGCCATCACGTATGGCTGTGACCGGGGCTACACGCTGCACGGGAGTGCCATTCTCCGGTGTATGACCCAGGAAAGGAGGGCATGGGACAACCACCTCCCCTCATGCATAGGTAATACTCACCCTTTCTGTCACAGCACATATTAGTATGCCATTCTAAGAGCAGAGTCAACATTGCTATGCTCCTGGTTAATCCCTGGGATTTAGTCCTACATGAGTTCCACTTAATTGGACGATGTTAGAAAACCACATCGCTTTTTATTTTGTGGGAGAGACAAATCGCTCCAATGTTTTGTTCGAAATAATTGATCCTTGGAAGAAGAAAAAAGACGTGATGATGCTAAGCAATTGTTTGATGGTATTGTGCTGTTGACGCTAGCTTTTACCTCATGGTAAATGGTTTGGATGCAAGCTATTCTCTGTTTTAAACACACAAACATGTTATGTTCTAATGCTTCCAAATAATTCTGAGTTAACGTTTTCTTTCCTTCCCTTTGAGTGCTTTTACTGTGTCTTGTATTCGCTCATTGATTATTAACTATCCAGTCAAATCAACCATGTTGGATATTTTGCAGTCCTTTCATCAAGGGACCTGTGTTAAAGGAAGATGTATAGATTGCTTTATTTAGATTCAGTCCATGCGGTACACCAAGCCGATAACATGCTGAAGGTATTCCCTCCAATTTGCTTGAATCTAGGTGTGGAGAAGCCATGTCTCCGCAATGTCTCGTGGTGATGGATTATGCTAAAAATGGACTTAGAAATTCTGCATGTGTAGCTACAGAATGGGTCTATTTATGCCAGTGAGGCGGTTGGTTTCTCTGTTTTCAGTATTAAACATGTATTTATTCAGACAGATCTCCTACGAGCAGCAACTGTGTGCTTGTGTATGGAGTGTTTTGGTTGTTAAACAGTGACTGGCTTAAAAAGATGGAACTATCTCTTTATTGATAGAACGTCTTTTGTCCGGATAGAATAATAAGAAGTATTCAACAGGTCCCAAAAGAGGTGTAAATTAGGGAGAGGGAGAGGGAGAGGGAGAGGGAGAGGGAGAGGGAGAGGGAGAG
>JACXGM010035012.1:0-11803 GCA_016801145.1 Umbra pygmaea | reverse complement strand
GACAGGAAGGAGTCATCAGGCCACTTGGTCCTGTCGCATGTTCCTAGGGTCCTCCTAGGATGAACATGACATCAGGAACATTAGAGTGGGCATACCTTGGGTCTAGTACCTTGACACAGCTCTGACCCCAAAATGAATATATAAAACCCTAGTCCCCCGGCACATAAACTATTGCAGCATAACATCTGGGGCTGAGACATAACTCAGTTGCAAGTTTACATCAACACGTTTTGTCTTGCTCCTTGCTCTTAACTTCCCAGTATGCTCCAAGTGTTTCTCATGGATTTTTATCTGTCTCTTTGAATGGAACTGTATTTTTCCACAAGGAACTTTGTTTGTGGCATCAAACAAGCCCAAAATCACATGAAATAGCCTATCTGAAGGAACTATTTTGTAAAACCGAAATATGTCAAATATGAACGTATGAGAGGGTCAATTACGTTCGTAGGGAACTAAATTTATCACTTGAATAACGTAAAATGTGAACATATGAAGATCATGATGTAGCATGTAAATGCCATAGGTTTTGCTAGGACGGGGAGGTTGGACAGGCGTATAAATCCGCAACTTGCATGCCAGTGTTCACAAGTTCAAATCCAGATCGGCAGTCTCTGTGTGTTTTGTTCTACATTGCTTGTGTGATGCAGACAAGTGATTGTCATTTTTTGTAATGTTAACCCTAACCTTAAACCTAACCTTAACCTCAGTAACGTCATATCTAACCTTAACCATAGTAACCTTATGCCTAACATTAACCGTTAGTATCCTCATCTTAACTGTGAATGTTGCAATATAATTTCAAACGCTATGGAATGTATGGAATGTGTGGAATGTTCTCGCATAAATCTGCTAAATGAAATGTGCAAGGGCAACGTAATAGAAGTACGAATATAGCCTAATAACGAAACGTGCAGTTCAAACGTAAAAAAAACTAAATATTTTGGCATATAACGTAATTCAGGTTTTCGAAATAGTTTCCTAAGAACATATTTTGGGAGACATTCTGAGATGTAAGGTTGCGTCAAACACAAATAACTAATTTAAAATGCATACACATATGTAAAAGCAGGACAGGAGGAAGTGGGGATACTCTCAGCCATCCCACATCTCCAATAGATGCATGTTTTTGGTGATGACTTGTAATAAAATAGATTAAGGTATAGGTTTTTTAATTTTCCTTTGTTTCCTAATTTTGATTGTAAATATAATACAGTATACAATTAAATAATCAAATAGAATGCATACTGCACATTGTCTGCATTTGTGAGTTTAATTTCCCTAATTTCCCTTGGTTAGTTTATATGGACAGCATCAGAAGTTTGTAGGGAGGAAGACATTGGCCCATTATTTTGAAATGTGAGGAGGAGAGAGTCAGACACCACAGGGAGGAACCTGGGACTGGATGGCCATGTGTGATGGTTTGGTTGGGGTGGTCTGAGATGGAGGAATCTTCCCATTTTTCCATGAAGTTTGAGACAAGTCAACTTTTTTAATTACAAAAATGTTGGTAGTACATGTAACTTGTAATAAGCATCAGTCAGGTTTAGGGTTTCTCTTACATCCATGTTTAACACTCATCATATGATGCGTCCGAGGGATAGCTATATGCTGTAAAGCCTGTAAAGTGTATGAAGGATGAAGCCATGGATATATTATGAGAAGCTCTGTTCACGACACTGCAGGCTTACCCAGTAGCTAGCGCAAGCTAACATGACATAATGATTGTATTTCCTAGGTTGTCTAAATACATTAGGGCTGTAGCTATCAATTCTTTTGTAATCGATTAATCTAGCACTTCGATCATTTAATTGATTAATCGGATACATTTTCTTGTGTGTTTTTAAACAACCAAAACAAATAATGCATAACGAAAATTATGTGGCTGTAAAATTATCAAGCATTTGGCTTTAAAAAAAAAAAGGGTATTTATTCGAACTCCAACATTTGGCTACAAAACTATGCCTAATTATTGCAATTTTTACCCATTTAGTGTTTATAAGTACCCTGGAAATCCAGAGTTCTCAGGAGAGCACAATTTGAATTTGCTCAGCAAGTTACTCTGGCACAGAGTAATTCTGCTCATTAACTATGCCCTTGTAGCCGAGCTCCACCAATCACATCGGTGTATCGGATATAGGCGTGCCAGAGACAGCGCTGCAACATCGAAGTCATTAGTAAACATTGTAAGATCGCTATGGATGAACACCAGTTGTTTAAAACGGCTTTGGCCACTACAATGAACGAGTTAGACTTGGCTTTTTGTTTTTAAAAAGGACGTTTTTGCTGTTTTGCCGACCTGATACGGCACGAGTTTTATCTACCAGTTAGCTCCGCCATAGGAGCTTAGCGAAAAAACACTCGTGATAGGTTGTAGTGTTATCCAATTGCGTACAGTGAGATTTTCAAATGTATACTTGGTGCCGCCCCTCAAGTTGGGTAATTTTCATTACTCAATGCCAGACCCTTATATCCTCCGGATTTGGGTCTGGATTTTTCCAGGCTAGTTTATAAGTGCCAGTGCCAACAATTATATAAAAATACAGTTAAGTCAACTTACTGTAAAACATTTATAACATGTAAAACTATGATTACAAACTTAAATAGTTAAGGCCATTTGGCATTAGTTTTGTCTTCTTAAATACAACATTACAAAAAAGGATTGCACCTATTGCAAATTACCCACACGAGTGAGTGAGTGAGTGAGTGCCCAGTCAGACCAGTTGTTTAATTTCAGTTTGGTACGGCAGAAATATATTAATTCATTTTCAATAGAACGCTGCATTTGGCTTGAATCACTTGCATTCCGGTGCATTTTAGGAGAAGCAGCCGTTCGAAAAATCGTACGGATGCTTTAAATTGCATGCGTTGGTGACACCTACACATTGTGTAGCTTTGGAAAGGGGAATGTTTTATTGCAAATATGCATTTTGTTAAATAGAAAAAGAACAGCATTTGGTTTTTTACTTAGGCTAGTTGAAGTATATTAGCATGTTTTGTAGTATTGTATTTTTTGTTAATTGAAGATGTTCTATGCTTAATTACTTTGGTAGCTGATTATAATGTCTTCCCCAAAAGTACGAGTGAATCTGGAGAAGGATTTGTTGCATTTGGCAGACGTGACATACAAACACAGTCTCGCAAAGACTGCAATACGATATTTGTTTCTCCATCACGTCCCGGTATATACAGTGAATGCATGTTGAAATGATTTTTGCGTGGCTACATAAAAGTTTAAGCATATGTGGTGCATTGCCGCCTGCAATTGGTCTGACTGGTGCGTGAGAGAGACGAGGGTGCATGCATGTGTGTGTGTGTGTGTGTGTGTGTGTGTGTGCGCGTGTGTGTGAAAGGGTTCTTTTCTTGGCTATGATCTCTTGCAATTGAACATGAATACGTTTACTACTTAAAAACATCAAAGCTAAACATCATATCTAGTCAAACCGCATCACGACATCGCTACAAATATGGGATTAAAATCAGCGAACATCAATGTATAGGCTTACCAGCAATTTCCACCAACTGCGGAACGGCTGCAGATCCGCTCCGGAACGGCTGCAGAGTCGATGGGTATCTATTAAAGTCAATATGTTTATTTTTTACTGACTGCGGAACGGCTGCGTTCTGACTCCGGCGATCCGCAGCCCTATATGCTGTTATATCGAGCGATCATACGTGAATTTGCAAGGGTCCTCATGTCAGCCACTGTCAGCCGTTCCGCAACAAATACAGACCTGGTGGGTATTGAATGACGGCGGAGCACAGAGCTGACACGCAGCGGAGCCAATCCGCAGCCGTTCCGCTATTGGTGGAAATTCCGGGTTAGGCTACGTTACCTTGTTTCAGCGACGCTTGGTGAAACATGGAGTGGATCTTTGCGGTTCATATGCTGAATCATTGACGTCGTACTGTTGTGGTATGCCAGGTCTAATTTGCAGTAGACACATTGCACCTTGTTCTCTTCCTTTTGAAGTTTGTAATGATCCCAAACTTTAGACGTTCTCTGCCGTTTATGGACATCTTTATTCTCCGCAATCTAAATCTAGCGCCAACTAAATTCTAAATGTATCACGCGCTATGGTGTGCTTCCTGAACATTGAACAACGGTCCGTGTGAAACAATTAGATCTCTGCGCGTAACTTATAGTGCGTGTCATATGAATTTAACGAGGCTTCGAGGCAGAGTTTTTACCTCAAGGAAGTTTTGTAATCGAGTTAATCGAGTAATTCGATGAATCGTTTCAGCCCTAAAATACATACATCGTTCATTTAGATAAGCATGTAAACGATCAGGAACAACGAAACACAGTTTTTAACGTCAATTATTATTTTTTAATGTAACGGCGTGTTAATTAGTTTGCCACGTGTACCCATGGACGTATTAAGAGAACAAACTATACTTGTGAGACGAGAGAAGCCAAAGACAGAAGCTCATTAATGCGCATTGTTGCTACCGGATGCTACGACATCTTAATACATCCATGGTTGCTACGACAACACAAACAACTGTTGCTAGTGTGCATGTCTGTTGGGCCGCACAACGTGAAAGATCCGGGTATTTTGGAGCTCCATGTTCGCTTTATGCGCTTTTGAGCAACTTTCATTGGAATGAACAACGCTTCGTGACAAACACTCTATCCAGTTCTATTAATACATCCATGGCTCAGATGAGCCCAGATATATTTCCTAGCGCTTTAGCGCGAAAGCTAAACCCGGGGTTGGATGTCCTCCTTAAAACCACAAACAGCGTTGGTGAAACTCACTATTATTCCCTACACAATATAGCTTATTGGCTAGCCTCGGGTTTTACAGCTCTCCTCTTTCACGTTCCGGTACCAAGAGACTTCCTGTCTCCCCTAACCTCTTACCCCTCATCTCCCACCCCATTACCTGTGCACCAATACCCAAAAACGACCAGACATCTCCCCAATCTTTGTCAACAGTAACCATAACACATGCTGTGGTCTGGCCCAGTATAATTTGCATTCTAATAATAATAATAATAATAATAATATGCCTACCCAGCAAACAGTATTACGTTGTGACAACGTCACATGCTGGTCATTTTTCATCACCCTTATGTTAGCATATGATGTTGCCACAACCAGCAAATTGAAACCCCCAGAGAGGTCGCTACGACATTGCCAACTGATGATGTCATTGCGCCGCCAGTAGGTCGTGACAATGTTATGAAATTGTCACGACCTACTGGCGTGACAATAGGAGAGCCACTAGCTAGCTATTGCTTCCTCAAAAAAAAACTTTATTACAAAAAAGATTAGATTACTTAAAACCTGTGGCTGGTTAGCATGTCTACATCAGCGACAATCTTTTTGTGGTAAGTGAATGTTAAAATTGTTTTTATTTTTTAGATGGTCTTATTTGGAAGTTGGTATTGAGATTTAAAGCGAGAGGGAATTGTCCACCATGTTTTTTAGTTTGTTCAGCTCCCCAGGGGGGCGTAGTGATACTTTTTGATTACATACTACAGCACTTTAGCCTGACAAGGCAAACCCACATAAAGATGTTGGGTCTGGGGACTCACCATTGGCAGGGCTCAATGCGAGGGGCGGGATAAATGGTTGTCTTTCAAATTCCATCTGCACGCAATAGGATAGCGCTACAACCTAACAGAGCCGGTCAGCAAAACTCTGAACACCTTCCTTTTGTAAGAATGACTTCAGTGTCGTTATTTTCTCAAGGAAAAGATTAACTCTAACCCGGGATTTTCACCAACTGCGGAACGGCTGCAGATCGGCTCCGCTGCGTGTCGGTTCCGTGCTCCGCCATCATTCAATACCCACTGGTTGCGGAACGGCTGGAGAGTGACCTTACGAGGACCCTTGCGAACTCACGTATGATCGCGCGATATAACAGCATATATATACTGTACTGAATTGCTGCGGACCTCTTCGGCATCCGGCAGAAATAGAAGCTCTGCGTATCTGCTCCGGAGGGCTGTGGATCGCCGGAGCTGGGACGGAGTCGGAACGGCTGTGTTCCGCAGTCAGTGAAAATACAAACATTGACTTTAATGGAAACCTATTGACTCCGCCGCGTTCCGGAGCAGATCCGCAGCCGTTCCGCAGTTGGTGGAAACTGCCGGTTAGTCTTCCACAGTCACAGTCGCGGCCAAAGCCGATTCAAAAGACTGCTGTTCGCCAGCAGCACCAGCCATCTAATTTGTTTTCCCCATAGATGGTTTTCCGTAATTATGTTAAGCCCGCCCACCAACTCTATACACAATGTGTTTGTCCTGACCAGTTTTTCAAGCTCGCAAGCCAGCGGAGAATTGCTAGACTGACCCTAGGTGCAAATTACATTTACTGCCACTACATAAAAGGAATAATCCAAAAGGCAAGGTCTAAGGCAAAGAACTGGTCACGGTCAAATACATGGATAGAACAGGTGCTCAGTAGTTTCACAGAAAAACAATACCTCGTAAAGAGGAACACAACAGGGCAGGAATATACAGGGGTAAATAAGGAACAGGTGATCTGAATATGGGCTGATTGGAATCTGGCTAGAAGGATGCATTCATAGGGACTCGGGATGAAGGGGATTACTGGAGTGGGGATGTGTTCATATATATGAATCTGACAAGAAGGATGCATTCATAGGGACTCGGGGTGAAGGGGATTACTGGAGTGGGGATGTGTTCATATGAATCTGGCTAGAAGGATGCATTCATAGGGATTCGGGATGAAGGGGATTACTGGAGTGGGGATGTGTTCATATGAATCTGGCTAGAAGGATGCATTCATGGGGATTCGGGATGAAGGGGATTACTGGAGTGGGGATGTGTTCATATGAATCAGGGAGAAGGAAAAACACAAGAACCTAAGCAAGACTGAACTCAAAAACACCAACAAAACAGAACACAGGATACAAGGACAACATTTCACACATGAAAAGTTATAATCAAATATTTAGAAAAATGTGAGGGGTGTACTATAGGAAAAATTCCTTAGGCTACTACTGAGTGATAATCGATAAATATGTGTAGAAATGGCTTATAGGAAAATGCAATAAAATTTAGCAATAATGAGGAAAAAATAATCCTGCTCATTGCATTGAGATTCCAGTATAAACAATGCAGAACCTCTGTTCAATGAGCAGCATTTTGGCAGGATCAACTTACTAAATGATATTAAATGTCTAGATGTGCTTGAAATGTTTCTATAAGATCTTACCCTGTGTTTAGGGTCTTTTGGAAGCTATAGACAGGTTGAAATTATATAGTGAGACCAACTATTCTGAGATGGTGAAAAATGATTTTATGTAATTATGAAGAAATTAGTTCACTGTAAAATGTAGATTGGTTCCTTAGGAGGAAGGTGAGTGATAGTGTTGATTTAAATAGAGAATGCAGGAATTTGTCCAACGGGTAATTTAATTAAGAAAGCAGGATGTCCTTTGAAGTGCAATGTCCTAGCCCAGGCCAAATGGTGTAAAACACAGCCAGGTGTTGTCTGAGGCCTTGTCTCAGTAGGAGGTGAGGCCGAGAGATGAACATATAGCCGGTACAATTGTTGTCTCAGCCATTGGTAAGATTGAACGAAAGTCTGTAAGTCTGTGTACGGCCTTGGTTTGATAGTTTTGATCATGATGAAACTCTGCTTTAAGAATAATTAAAGTCTGCTCTTTCTACAAATTCTCCGGAAACTGAATTCATTATTGATGACTAAAATACACAACAGTACTCACTTTTGTGAGATATTGTAAAGCAGACTATCAGTTCCGTTTTATGCCACGACTCCCTACCAGTCCCTGGGATGTAGTGATACATATAGAGCCCTGTTTTAACGATCTGAAACGCAAGTATCAAACGCGAAACGCAAGTTACATTGTGGGAGGGTCGCCTGACGCAAATCTAAAATGGGTAGGTCTAAAGTAGCTTCATTAGTCATAGGCGTGGTTTGGGCGTAACGTGCAATAAACCAATCAAAGCGTCATCTCACATTCCCTTTAAGAGCAGGTGCGCTTGTTCCATGGCGGATTGCTATTATAACAGCAATTTGCTATTGATTTTTCTTTTTACAAAATGTGAATAAAGAAATGTCACAAGACATAGCCTACTTTCCGATGTTTTGGACTCACTCTCACTGAATCACGAGGTTATGAATGCATGGTATTATTTTTGCAAGTCTAAACATTAGACCGAGATTACTCTTCTGTCAAATAAGCTTTCCTCTCCCGTTCTGCATTTCTGGGCATTTAAGTTAAGTGCCAATGGCACACGCATTTCAACATCACGTCTCCTGAAGTCGTCTAATATTTCCTAATTAATCTCATCCACACATCCTGGATTCATGGAAAGGTTGCAAAAACACAACAAGCCACAAAGAATGCTGCGACTTTAGTAGTGTAGTACCTGTTCTATCCAAACACCTGACGCACAGTGTTCCAAATGTTCGTTTAATTAGGCTACACTGCCTGTTTGTTTGTGTTTTTGATTAAACAGCATTTTACGCACTTGCTGGCATCATAAATTGTCATCATTAACCATGTCTTTAACGGATAGCTGTTGTCCCCTTCAAAGGATTCCTCATGGCAATGTTGCCATAAACTAGTCGTGGCTTGAGCCTGAGTAATTCTGAGTAAAGACATGGGTGCTTTTACTATTAGAATTGCAAATTACGGGTGTATAGTTGTTGATTGAATGGGTTCCCTTGAGGTTGATGTATATCAGTGCAAATAATTCATTATGAATAATTTGAGTAAATGTGTACACTAGATGTATACCTATTTTTTCACATTTTCGGACACCACAATGACTTTGTGTGGTAATATTTTTCCTCGTGTGGCATTACCTCGCGTGGTAATATTTTTTCTTCTAATTATGTATTGCAATAATAAAGAACTGCTGCATTTGTGTAGATGAGAGGAGCAAAGTGTATGCGCATTGTGCACACGCTACATTATGGTTAAGCATGCGCCCTTAAAATAGCATATGAAAAACACGCCACTGACTTTTAACCAGGTTTTTTCTGGTCAGTGGCGGAATTGTTTTCGGGAACTGCAAGATAGCACCAGGGAACGTTTGTGCCTGAACACGCCTTTTCTTTTCGCTGAACCGCCCAACAAACGCAAGTTCATTCCCTAATTTACTGACGAGCGTCTGTGGAGGGAAAAGTCCCATATGCGTTGGGTGCAAGATAGGAATTATACATGCGTTTGTGTAAAAGTCAATTGCGCTGGGTGTAAGATAGGGCCCATAGTATGAATTACCTGCAATGTGGGGTTGTTGGGGGTTTTGACAAAACTGATTGAATCTAGAATTAGATCACATTTTTTGTACATTGAAGATGTTAGAGATTGGAAGTGTGTTGATCAGTTAAAAAATAACTTAATCACATAATTTCTGTTTTTCCTTTTATCAGGATGAACCAGATGATGCCTTCACTGAACTGTCCAATGAACTTTACTTTACATTTGAAGGGTTGCCATCTTCTGCAGGACTTAGGGCAAGCCTTTCCCCGCAGTCTCCGTCTGTAACATATCATGCTGTATGTTTCTTCCCTTCACTTTTTTATAATAAATTTTATGTCAATGTGTTTGAAAGGATCTAAAGTGTTTGAAGTGGGGAACATCTTTAAAGGTCTACTCGTGGGATTTAATAAAGTCATTTTGTTATCTTCCCAGTTAGGTTTTGAGATCAAATGTGGAAAAAATGACTGCATTGACAACCTCAAAGTGGATTTAAATTTCACTGGGTGAGAGTACTGCTTCAGTAATGTGTGAAAAGTTTGGTGACTAGACCTTTGAAAATATAGGATTATGTGTTACTCACTCCTTTAATAAAATGCTCTTTACTCACACTTTTTTCAGATCATCTGAGATGAAAGTGGGCATAGATGATGTACTAAATGTAACAGTGTCAGTTGAGAGCCGGGGAGAAAACTCATACAACAGCCGTGTCATCCTCATTTACCCTGCAGGACTGTCATTCAGGAGGTTCACCACACTACAAGTAAGAATACATGAGTATCAATGTTGGGTCTACTAAACCTTGAATGTATGAGTCAGCATGGAACAAGTGAAATGGCATTATCATGCTGTAAGCATCTGCTAAATGATTCAAATATAAATATAGTATTCATTCACAAAGGGACCTCTATGAATCTGTAAGTGGCTCCCAGGTCTATAAGGATGTGCTAAAATATATTTTCCTTTAATTTGGCATGACATATTCAAATTTACAGACATTCCTTATAATCACACATTGATTATAATCAGATTGGATTTGAAAAGATGTGGATATATAGGGAAAAAATATATATTGATTTGACCATCACACCCATATCAGCTTGTTGGACATCCCATTCCAAAGTCATGGGCATTAATATGTTAATAAGTCAGGGAGTTGCCCCCCCCGACTGTCTCCCAGTGATAACAAAGTCGTTGAATGTATGTATTAAAGACATTGAAGTGACGTCTAAATTTGGTACAGAGTTAGTTTTCACCATGTCTTTCATGGCCCAAAACAAGACGTAATTCACACACGTAGACTAAACGACTTAGGCGTACATCCGGCCGATGTTCAGATTTGATACTGAGTAAAGTATTTACTGCATCTTTTATGGCCCAAAATATGATGTAATTCAGGCACGTAGAATATACGATTTAGTCGTAAGTCCAGCCGATGTTCAGATTTGGTACAGAGTGACATTTTTTACTACGTCTTTTATGGCTCAAATCAAGACATATTTCAAGCACATAGAAAAGACGACTTTGTGTAACGTCGTGCCAACATCCAGATTTGGGACAGTTTTCTCCATGTCATTTATGGCCCTTCAAACAATTGATGGACATACTAAAATAATGGTTCAAACCACTAACACTCATTAAGGTCAGGATTACAGCATTGATGGACAGGCTCATAGCAGTTAACATGATAATTTATTAGACAATTTCCAGAAAGGAACAGTTGTTACACTACTCTCCATCCAATGTGGACTGTTTTATATAGAAAAAAACATACCCAGTCAATATGGCAACATTTGCCAAAAGACAAGACACATACTGTACATGTGGGAGAAAACTAACAAAAGTACAAGTAAATAAAAAAATTATAATTCACACTAAGGAATTTACAAGTTTTGTTTGTACCCCCAAACCCAGCCCTCCATGGAGCATGCTTCAGGTGATTGGCAACAGCCAACTTGCAGCTCCACTTCTGTACAGATACTATAACATGAACAGAAACATATTGAATTCCAATGAAATAAAGGAAAACAGTCAAGGGTCTAGTCAAATTCCTGTTAGTGTAGCACTCACATGCCTAACACACTAGTACTCCCAATGTTACCCAACACGTGCCAAACATTCACATGGAATGTACCTACACTTGCATTCAGTTGTGACTTATACATACCATTAACTATGATGTAAAGATTGCTATCTGCAAATGCCCTCTTGTCTTTATGACCCTCACAATGAACTTGACCATCAGGTTGTTTGTCAGCAACCTGAAAGTAAAACATATGACAAACATTAGTTGCTCAGTAAAACTGAACACCCAATAAACTTTCTCCATGTCACGTGCAGAACATAGTTCCTACAGTATGACAGTGAATCAAAACAAAACCAAACAGAGGTGACCGTACAGAATTGACCTATCGCCGGCCCCTCCCCCAAAACTGCCATTGTCCAATCACACATCATAGCAACCGTAACAATGTGAGCAGGTCCGACAAAAATTGACTCCAAGCAGGACGGTAAAGCGGTGCGCCAACAGCATTTGTAAATCGGACATTAGATACCCCGAGAGATTGTCTGGAGGAGATGTGTTCTTTCCCTTCCCA
>JACXGM010035011.1:0-11804 GCA_016801145.1 Umbra pygmaea | reverse complement strand
GAGTTTTGTGACATCGTGTGTTATCCTGCTGGAAGTAGCCATTAGAAGATTGGTACACTGTGGTTATAAAATATGGACATGGTCAGCAACAATTCTCAGGCTGTGGCATTCACACAATGCTCAATTGGACCTAAGGGGCCCAAAGTGTGCCAATAATATATCCCCCATCCCAATATGCCACAACCACCAGCCTGAACCATTAATAAAAGGCAGGATGGATCCATGCTTTCAGGTTGCTCACACCAAATTCTAACTCTACAATCTAGATGTTGCAACAGAAACCGAGACTCATCAGACCAGGCAACATTTTTCTAATTTTGTATTTCCCAGTTTGGTGGTACCGTGAAAATCGTAGCCTCAGTTTCCTGTTCTTTGCTAATATGAGTGGCACCTGGTGTGGTCTTCTGCTGCTGTAGCCCTTCTGATACTAGGTTCAAAATGTTGTGCATTCAGAGATGCTCTTCTGCATACCTTGGTGGTAACGTGTGGTTATTTGAGTTACTGTTGCCTTTCAATCAGCTCAAACCAGTCAGGCCATTCTCCTCGAACCAGCCCATTTGGCACCAACAACCATGCCACATTCAAAGACACTGGTTTGAACTTCAGGAGATCGTCTTGACCACTTCTACATGCCTAAATGCATTGACTCGCTGCCAAGATAAGATATTTGCATTAACAAGCAGTTCAACAGGTGTACCTAATTAATAATTAATTCTACTTATATATCGCTTTTCAAGGTACTCTAAACGCTTTACACAGTGAGGGGGAAAGCCCACCTCATCCACCAATGTGTAGTACTACTTGATGCGTGATGCACGGCAGACATTTAGTGCCAGAACACTCACCACACATCAGTTATCAGGTAGAGAGGTGAGTAGGTATATATGCCAATTAGGAAGGAGGGGGATTATTAGGTGGCCATGTTTGAAGTGAGGCCTGGTTGGGAATTTGGCCATGACATTGGGGTTACAATAAGTGCCACAGGATATTTAATGAGAGTCATTAATTATGTGGCCGGTGAGTGTATGTATTATCTGCTATCCACACAGTAAATATTACTCACTATTCCACCCTGACAAACACGAACTGCTTATTACAGTTCCTTAATTTGTAAAAATTAAAATAAAATCAGTTCAAATAATGCACTTTGACAATTTATTTTCAAGTCTCAATGGTGCCGCACCTAGAATTTTGTCAGAAAAAAATTATGGTACATAGTTAAGTAAAGTATTAATGGATTTCATATTTATTTTTTACGACTAACCAAAACATATGGAAATCGTTTAAGAATGTTGCCAAGATCAGCAGCTGTGTTAATTCAATGAGCTCTAATTCATGTTATCCACCTCCCCTTTCTTTGTCTTCATATAAGTAGGTTACAAATAACATCAAAATATTAGGGAAGGCACATTTAGCGAATATGGAATTATTCAGGAGTAAAAGTTCATACCGCTCGTAAAATAGATTTAGCACATCAGACAGCAATAAACAACAAACAGTGTCTGCAACAAGCATGGCTTCTTAAAATGAATGGGCAGTGTAAAGTGTTTATTTCTTGTTTTGAATAGAGGATGAAGCCCAAAACCTGTCCCTAATAAAATACTTCTTAAAACAACCGCCGATCATTCGGGGGCGTGTGTTTACCAATCGTCACTAGCCGTTTCGTCTACGTTTTTTGTTGGTGAGATGAGACTGTCAATATGTTGAAGCGTGACATCGTAATTCCGAATTGTAAAACTCTACTTGAACAAGACAAAAATATTAAACCATGAATGTAACATGATGTTTGTACGTTCATAGATCTAATTTCACTCGTACGTTTTATGTTTTACGCTTGACTTTTTTTACGAGGGTAACAATTTTCGTATGGATTTTCTTACGATCCTAAGAATACGTACGGTTAACCTTTTGACAGGTATATATCGCTCCATAGAAATCGCGGTTTTAGTGTAGCTGTAAAATTCACATCGTTATGACTGCGAGTTTCAGCTACACATATTGCAAACAGTAATTATTTTTTTCTTCTCAATTAAAATCGAAATGCCAACTAGAAACATGTCTACTACGCTCATTTTAAAGGTTATATAGAAATGTCTTCTATGTTCTTAAAGCTTAGAATCTTGGGATTTTAGCAAATATCTTGGTTTTAATGTAGCTATAAAATTCACAACTTAGACTACTTAATGTCAGCTACGCGTCTTGAAAACAATTACATTTTACTTAGTAAAATGTGCTTTCTTATATTTCCTAATGTTAAACTTTTACTACAAAATGTTGTACTTAGTCGTAAATCCTTCTTTTTGGTTATCAAAGGGTCCCAGTAATGACATACAGCATAGTTTTCCCAGGTAAAATCCATCTTATGTGAAAATTGCAATTTCTTGACCGGACCGTTACTGAATGTATTCATAAATAAATGAAAAACGTTGTGTATTTGAACTGGGGGCCTGCACTTCTAATCAAAAGATGGATGTGAAAAGTGACGAAAGGCTCAGCAACTTTGGCATACACTCACCTAAAGGATTATTAGGAAACCATACTAATACTGTGTTTGACCCCTTTTCGCCTTCAGAACTGCCTTAATTCTACGTGGCATTGATTCAACAAGGTGCTGAAAGCATCTTTTAGAAATGTTCGCCCATTTTGATAGAATAGCGTCTTGCAGTTGATGGAGATTTGTGGGATGCACATCCAGGGCATGAAGCTGCCGTTCCACCACATCCCAAAGATGCTCTATTGGGTTGAGATCTGGTGACTGTGGGGGCTATTTTAGTACAGTGAACTCATTTTCATGTTCAAGAAACCAATTTGAAATGATTCGAGCTTTGTGACATGGTGCATTATCCTGCTGGAAGTAGCCGTCAGAGGATGGGTACATGGTGGCCATAAAGGGATGGACATGGTCAGAAACAATGCTCAGGTAGGCTGTGGAATTTAAACGATGCCCATTTGGCACTAAGTGTGCCAAGAAAACATCCCCCAAACCATTACACCACCAGCCTGCACAGTGGTAACAAGGCATGATGGATCCATGTTCTCATTCTGTTTAATTTCTGACTCTACCATCTGAATGTCTCAACAGAAATCGACACTCATCAGACCAGGCAACATTTTTCTAGTCTTCAACTGTCCAATTTTGGTGTGCTCTTGCAAATTATAGCCTCTTTTTCCTATTTGTAATGGAGATGAATGGTACCCGGTGGGGTCTTCTGCTGTTGTAGCCCATCCGCCTCAAGGTTGCGCTTGTTGTGGCTTCACAAATGCTTTGCTGCATACCTCGGTTGTAACGAGTGGTTATTTCAGTCAAAGTTGCCCTTCTATCAGCTTGAAGCAGTCGGCCCATTCTCCTCTGACTTCTAGCATCAACAAGGCATTTTCACCCACAGGATTGCCGCATACTGGATGTTTTTACCTTTTCACACCATTCTTTGTAAACCCTAGAAATGGTTGTGCATGAAAATCCCAGTAACTGAGCAGATTGTGAAATACTCAGACCGGCCCGTCTGGCACCAACAACCATGCCACGCTCAAAATTGCTTAAATCACCTTTCTTTCCCATTCTGACATTCAGTTTGGAGTTCAGGAGACCAGGACCTCATCCCTAAATGCATTGAAGCAACTGCCATGTGATTGGTTGAGTAGACCATTGCATTACGGAGAAATTGAACAGGTGTTCCTAATAGTCCTTTAGGTGAGTGTATACGTCATCCTTATGAAACAGAGATCTTAAAAATGTGCAAGATTAAGAATTTTAACTGAAGATTGACAGAGATAATTTACGAAAGAAATGTGTTGTTCGTCTCAGGACCCGGATGTAAACGTCATCACAGTTCATTTTTTCTAAAAATATAGTTTAACAAACAAAGCGACAGCTCATTGGCTATATCTCAATATATGGCTTTGTAGGGTTCTTTCAAAGAGGATGTAGAAAAATAAACAGAAAATAATTATGCATTTTCTTTATTTCATCTTGTGCCATATTCACTGTGTATATTTATTTGAAATTAATTTTACGTATCCAAAAATGTCAAAGTCTTTTCTTTAAAAAATCATCAACCATATGTTTGTCCTTGCCTCAGGTCCAGTGTAACAAGAGGTTAACTTTGGGTATGTGGAGAATTTGACAATTAGGGGGCGATTCCTAGGTAGTTAACACTCCAGAAATATAATCCAGCATATGATATATAGCTTAATTATCCACAATTTAGGAAACAGTATTAAAAGATAGTTATATCATGTAATCATGCATGAACGGAATTTGAAATATTACAGAATAACAATTGAAATAACCTTTAGCATTTATCAAACTTCCAACTTCAGTGTAGCTCTTACAAAAATACACGTGACGTGACCTTGCAGCACTCCACACTCGAAAGACAAAAATCTTTTAAACTGACTGTCGATCTGAAATGAAGACCGATTCAGCAACTGTACGGCCTATTTCTCGCTTAAAAAGTTTTCAGAAACACGTTTCTGTGAACTCTTTTTGTAAAACGTGAGATCGTATTCAGAACGCAATTAGTCTGTTTTGAAATTCGGGAGCAGCCAGACCCACACAACGTGTTCGTCCAATCAGCTGCCATGTGTTGCGTTTGTCACGCTCATCACGCTCGTCATTTCTGGTGTTTTAACATAGCAGTGTACCAACGAACCGTGTGACGCACACACGCACCAAACCGAGACAACCAAACGGTTCGGATGTTTTTTCATGAACCGTGAAACCCCTACTGTTTTATGATAAATTATTCACATACAACTGCAAAGCAACATTTTCAGCTGCCATTTCTGCAGTGTCCTAATGACGAAAACTTCTAGCTCATTAGTAATTTATCATTTTTTGCCTATTATTTCTGATCAATTTAATGCCATCTTCCTGAATGAAGGTATACATTTCTATTAAAACGCTGACCCAAAACATTTGAATACACTGAATGAATGTCTGTTTGCTTCAAATCTGCCAAGTAGTTAAAATGCTGTCAGTTCCACTTTTAAGTTTATGGATTGCAGACTGTATCTGCCTCAGAACTACACAGATAAATTTTAAAGTACTGCAAATGATCTAGAGTAATCTTGGTGTATTAAAACATAAAAAATATTTTTTCTATTTTTGGACAGTTCAAGTTCAGTTTGGGACGGTTGAAATTTGACTTAGGGATGGTACTGGGACGGGAAGGAAAAAGTTAAGCCGCAAGCCCTGGATCTAATTTTTATATTCAAAACAAATGCTTCCAGGCTGTGCAATTATAGGCCTTATCCCTGTTTCACTGAAATGTACAGCTGTGTGTCATCAGCATAGCAGTGAAAGTTGTCATTGTGCCATCATAACTTAAGATTTTGTAATTTGCATAATTAGCATTAATTAACCCTAAAAAATATTTAAGATAGACCACACCAACATTGGTTTTCATGTTTAGACTATTGCAACTTAACAGTTTTTAACATTTAACTTAACACAATTTGAGTAACTGTCTTCAACAGTTACAGATTAAGTTTGCCTCTTTCATAACTTGTGTTTTTATGTCCAGTTCTCCCCAGGTGACAGGGGTTCCCAGGTTCAGGTTTGGTCCTCCTGAAGACATGCCTCAGACTAGCACCTCACACTCTGACCTGGGTCAACTTGCCTCACAAGGAAATACAACACACACATCCAGTGCCCAGTTCTTAGATGGTAAAGTGATGAAGTGGACTTTTGGAAAAACCTGTTTCTTACATGAAAACAATAGTAAAGAACATGTTTCTGTTAGTATAGTTACAAGTTTTTTCTGGTATAGGTTTGGGGATGTATGAGATTCCTCTATTCCTGGCTACTCACGATGAAGAGTCAGGTGGGAGGAGTGTCCCGACCACACCCCTACAGGTCGCCGCCCCAGTGACAGTCTTTACAGAGTGTCAAACCTCAGAAACACACGAAATGGCGTCCCAGTCTGTTCCCATGGTGACATCCACAGGTCACCAAGGGCTGGCAGTTTCTGGTGGAGAGGCAGTCCCAGGTGATGATGGTGATGAGGTGTTCATGGAGGGAGAGGCTGAAGGGTGAGTTGTGCATGCTTTCACAGAAGCACAAAAAGGCTAGTGTTTCTACTTCATGTTATTTTGCGGGGGTTTGTGTTCTCACAGACTTTTTTCTCACCAGTAGCGATGCGTTCCTGGAGAGCCAGGCTGAAATGGAATCTGCCCAGCCATCTGATGAAGCCATTCTGCCCTCCACCAGTCAAGAGCCCACTTCCAGCTCTGGTGGTTAGTACAGTCTTATTTCAAGCTCCCTTAATCAATTTATTCATAATATTGCAGGACAAAACAGGGCTCGACATTAAGGCTTGTCTGCTTGTCCGGGACAAGTAAAAAAAAGTGGTCGGACAAGGAGCTCGTAGAATTGTAATTTAAGTAAATTGATTGAGCTAAACAAATTATTTGAATATTGGTGACTTGCCCTTTTTTAGCAAAAAAATCGGTGTGTGTGTCATGTAGACTATGACCGCGATTTCATCTTGTGTTCTCAAACAACACGTTTTGCTGGCTGCACGGTGGTCACATGACACACAGCTCTGTTTTCACACTGCAAGTGCTCATGAGCTGTTAATACTTCATCGACAAAAGTAGTCTAAAGCTATGCACGTATAAAGGTTGTGATTTATTGCATATACCATAGTGATATTCAAAGTGTTACTGATGTTTAATAGTTGGACAACACATTCACCTCTTTTATTCAACTGCGTGACAAGAATGGCCGAAATAGAATGAGCGCGTGTCCGAAAGATAATTCAGAAGCATTGCGCGAGAGAATATATCTTTAAAGCGATATACTTTTAATACCATAAATACCACACTACCATATGTTCCAAAAGTTAATTTACATGCATGAATGTTGTTTACGAGTCAGGTTTGGAAAATAGCAAATGTGAAAAAAAACTAGTTATTTCCAAAGAAGCTAAACCACAGTAGGCTAAAAGTCAATGTAGAAAATATAAAGGGCAAATCATGAATTACAGATGTGAGGGATTTAATGCGAATATGATACGATTAGCGTATATAATGTTAATTTTCGTGATCGAAAAAAGTAAAAAATCAACCATTTCACGCGCAGAATGTTAAGAGCTGGTGAAAACACGGAGGGTGTTTGTGTTCATTGAGTCTGACTTAACGATTGGATGCTGATAGGCAGCATTTTCGTTTGACCAGAGAATCTTAAACACGCACGCACACACAAATGTAACTGTAGGATGTCGAAGTTCTCAATTGCAAATTTAGTGGATTAACAACTGATTCTAACTCAAGTAGCCTATCTTACTTAATACGTTTTCTTATTTTATTATATATCATGTTGGTATCATGTTTGGTTTCATTGCTGAAGAAGCATCTGCTTGCAATTTTGATGTGAGCTAATTAAAACAATGTTTGGATTATTTTCCCAGATGTTTTACAAACAGATTATTATAAAACGAATTTACAAATGTAAAATGAACTGCTGATTAAATAAATATTGTGGAATAGGTTACAACAGTAAAGTTTTAGGCTACACCTCTCAAGTTTGAAATGACCTACTATTGGACGTCTAAAAGTAGCCAGATAAAAATAGTAGTAGGACATCCAATACACTGATTAGCACAATTTGTCAATCATCTGAAAATCATTTGTCTCACAGACTTGTCTTCACAACATGTATTTTTTGTAATTTGCCTAATAAGATTTATTAATGATGAATTTGATGTATTGAAGCAATATAGAAGATGCAATTGTGTTTTCTTTTTGAATTGGTAGAATTGGCTGGTAATATTAGGGCATCCACCAGCCACAGTTGCTAAGTTAATTTCCCAGCTTGGTTATGATTTGAACTGCAACTGTTTGAGATGGCAGCCTTTAAGCAGTAGCTAAAACTTTTATTTCAAATCTTATGTCTCGGTCACAGAAGTAAAAACAGATGTAGCAGTAAACCATGTTATTTCTAACTGGGAATACATCAATTATATGAGAGAATGTTGTCAAACATATTGCCTCAATAATCTGAGTGACTGTAGTAGTACTTGTTGCCAGTGACCAAAACTTTTTGTTTTTTAGGCCCTGTTGTAAATGTGATGGCACTTCACGTTGAATTGAATTGCTGATTTTAAGAGCAAATGAGTTCGGTAATTTTCTAGATTGCACTTAATGCCCTGGCCAATGAACTTGGTGCCAATGCAAAAATCCCTGCAAAAAAAAGGGAAAAGTTAAAATATACTTTCTTAGCTTACATTCCATGGTTTCAACATGACACTGAGGAAAAATGTGTAATAGGCATATTGCTTGTTTCCCAGAAATACAGACATTCATGTTAAAAAAAAACAATGTCTGCTTCGGACAAGTAGTTTTTGCTATTGGACAAGTAAAAATTAGATTTACTTGTACGAAGGACAAGTGGCCAATAAAGTTAA
This sequence comes from Umbra pygmaea, assembly GCA_016801145.1. Taxonomy (NCBI): domain Eukaryota; kingdom Metazoa; phylum Chordata; class Actinopteri; order Esociformes; family Umbridae; genus Umbra; species Umbra pygmaea. Next base: position 3,396 of record JACXGM010035011.1, on the reverse strand, counting down.
TGTCAAGCCCTGGCAAAAGTAAATAGTTCTGCAGTATCTCTCTCAAAAAATACAGAAAGACAAATGTTTCAAAACGCACACAAAATAACAAAAATAAGTGCACAAAGCAACAAGTACAAATAGAAAATGTAAATCCTGCAAGGAGGGAGCAACAACATTACCATTCCTCTAGAATCAGGATATTATGTTGGCAGAAGAAAATTAAATATTCCAAAATAAAACCACACATTCAAAGCACAGCAATAATCACTGTAAAAAGTTTCCAAAGCCAACCAAATGTAATTTTTATGGCGTTCTTAACCTGAGCAATTTATTAAAAATAATTAGGGAAAACCTGGCCTTGTTTACAGTCATCATGCCACATCATCAGTCGTGCTGCCAGCAGAACAACGAGCCATCCGCCACAACGTAATGAATGTAAGTCAGAATCCCACATAATGTGTTAAAACATGAGAGGAAGTAAAATAGATCAAATAAATACATGGTCAATTAACTAAGTAGTGCAGGAAAAAAGTCCCACCAAAGTCACTCAGCCTACCAGTAAATATTAACTAAATACATTGCATCCCATTCGACCAGTAGACTACACAGAATGGAACAGCTGCACAAACCACATCAAGGGCTGCACAGACGGGAGCCAGAGCTATATCAATAGCTGTTTTCATCTGGACAGCGAGAGCAGCAATAAAATCCATGATTACACAAAATTACAATGTACATTGGTTACTGGTCTAACTTGGGTACACTCGTACCGCATAACCAATAAGCACATTTAATCACCATGTAATTATCTATTTCCGCTGCATAGTGGCGCTAGGTGAAATCCCACCTAGGGATAATCTTTTTTTAACAGAGAATTCCATTAAACACATGTAAATGTAGTATTTTAGAATGCACCTGTTATTTTACCTAAATGTAACTAAATCCTATGTCATTACATAATGAAATGCATTTAAATTCATATCCTACTACAGTACGATTTGGTACTAAAAAAATAATTTGTCTAATTGATAGTCTTTCGTGTTTCTCGGGAAATGCAAAATAACGTTCTGTCCACCATCAATTTTTTAGGGTTTCAAACAGTGTAGTCTGTTCAAAAAAGAGAAGGGATGCAATGCATTCTTCTTGCAACAATTAATAAAAGCCATTATTTTCAATGGCTATTGTATTTCATACAGAAATCTCAGAGTGGATCCACCGGCCACGGCTGCATACTGTTTAAAGAAAGGTGGAGAATGAAAAAGATGGTGGCCAAACATTGAGGAACGGCATTTAAGTTTAACGGACATTGATTTTAACTATTATATATTGACTTATACTTGTATACGGTAGTTAAATAATTTGGTTACATACAATCACGTTTTGTGTTACAGCTATGAATAAAAATAAATAATTAATAACAGAGCTTTACCAGGGATTTGAACCCGGGTCTCTAGCATGAAAGACGAAGTTCAACCTGCAATGCCATTTTTAAGCTATGAAACGTAATCTCTTTAGGTTTTTGTGCCCTGAAAAGCTATTTTTACAGTAAAAAAGGCAGTTTAGATGGAAATAATGTTTGGCAGGACTGTAGTTAATGTTACAGAACATATGGGACATTTAACTTCACAAATGATTGGATTTAATGATAATGGGTTTTTCTACTACGCAGTACATTAGATTAAACAGGGTGAAGCTTTCGATGTGCTCCCCGGTGCCACCTGGCGGCCGTTAATTGTATTTTCTTCATTTATAAACTGGCACCGAATCATACCTCGGCACAGCCCCTCTCCTTTGTGACCAAATTAGACCAGTAATCACTGTACTATGGAGTTGTATTCCTATCTTTATTCAAGCACACATTCTTTTAATTATTGAGCATTTCTAATTAATTTAATGTAAAAATTTTATAATTTCCCTCAAAGCCTTGCTCTCACACTGAAATAGCCACTGTTCCCGCTTGGATTTCATTGGTGAACCCTACACCTGGAATTCTATTGGTTGGTGAATTTTGACAGGGTTGTAACACAAAAAAATCTGAGGCCGCATGAGAAATCTGTGAGGAAAAGATTTGAAAGTGCACATAACTAGCCTGAATGCGAAGAGAAGGTTTGAAGCTGAGAGCAGAAAATCTGTCCAAGCAACAACATATCTGAGTATAAGCATAAAGTTTGAGCAGAAGCACAGCAAATCCAAGTGCAAGCAGTGGTTATTTGAGTGTGAAAGCAAGGTTTTGAGGGATATTATTACAATATCTAAACGTAATATTAATTAGAAATGCTCTAAAATTGTTGGTTCGTAAGTCTAACATTAGATATCAATTGTAAAATTACAATTGTTGGAGTAAATCATCCACCATCTGCAAAGAAAAATATGCTTAGTCATTTAACTGAATTTTTGCCACACTTATATCAATTGAAGTCATTTTCCTAGGGGATTTTAACCTAGATTGACAGGACTCAAATAATCAACAAGCCGACCAGGCCTAAACTTTAAGTGCCTACAAATTAGTTTTGAGGTAAGATTTTATTTTCCAATGACATAATAGGCTGTTTAAATAACTTAACATTAGGTACTAGTTGTTAAAATAACGTTAACTTACCAAATCAAGTTGAAGTGTGTCGTGATAAACCTTTCCTAACGTTACCCCAAATATTTCACAACCTGTTTATAATGGAAAGCTTGCCATGTTGTAGCTTATCAGCTAACATTAACATCAATGAATTGTGTTTTACAATGTTACAGTTCCCAATCAGAATCCTTTTGCTGATTTAAGGCTAACTCCCACTGCAAACTACACATTTTCGCACACTGTGTTTGAATTCAGTGCCCCTGTGGTCAGCGGAGATTCTTGTATCCAAAAACCAAGTAAATTGAATTAAGTTTGATGTCGGCCTTTCTAGAACATTAATCTTTATTGGCTTTGCAATAGAGACTGCGGACAATGTTACTAGAATAGTAACAACAGCAACATCAAATAGATTTAATCAACTGTATGTAAACATTTTATGGAAAACCAAAGGACAATATTCACTATTCCCAAGTAATGCAGTATATGAGATGTAATCTTTAATGTAGTTTAATAGCAAAACTGTGTATTTTAAGAGCAGGCTTCTTGTAGTATAAAAACATTATATATTATTCAACTGTTAAAATGAGCTCATAAACATGATATTTGAGACTGTATACCATTGGTTTGAAGTGACTTTCTAATACTGTTATTGGCCCTCATTTATGAAACGTGCGTACGAACTAAAACAGGCGTACGACGGGCGTACGGCGATTCATACGCAAAGCAGCGGATTTATCAATTTGAACGTGATCGTAGGCTGCGATAAAATCTCACGTCTGGTCTGACTTCGTGTACGCAAATTCTATAGTGTGACTAGCGGTGTTCATGGTATAACCACCCGGTTC
>JACXGM010035010.1:0-11812 GCA_016801145.1 Umbra pygmaea | reverse complement strand
ATAGGGTGGTGTTGAAGGAGTTACTGAAACACTGTAATCTTTAGAATAGGGTGGTGTTGAAGGAGTTACTGAAACACTGTCGTCTTTAGAATAGGGTGGTGTTGAAGGAGTTACTGAAACACTGTCTGCTTTAGAATAGGGTGGTGTTGAAGGAGTTACTGAAACACTGTCATCTTTAGAATAGGGTGGTGTTGAAGGAGTTACTGAAACACTGTCGACTTTAGAATAGGGTGGTGTTGAAGGAGTTACTGAAACACTGTCAGCTTTAGAATAGGGTGGTGTTGAAGGAGTTACTGAAACACTGTCAGCTTTAGAATAGGGTGGTGTTGAAGGAGTTACTGAAACACTGTCAGCTTTAGAATAGGGTGGTGTTGAAGGAGTTACTGAAACACTGTCAGCTTTAGAATAGGGTGGTGTTGAAGGAGTTACTGAAACAGTCAGCTTTAGAATAGGGTGGTGTTGGAGAAGTTACTGAAACACTGTCATTATTAGAGTAGGGTGGTGTTGAAGAAGTTACTGAAACACTGTCAGCTTTAGAATAGAAAGATAGAATCTTGAGTTGCTCATCCAGCCTGAGCCCTATTTCAGCACATTGAAGGAGTGGAAGGATGCAGGGTTGATCACAGAGGGCATTTTGGCAGAACATCTTTGGACATATGTGCTGTGTTTCTGAGGGAGGGAGGTAAGAAACACCCCTTTGTTGTTCTCCACCATGCCCAGCTATTAATCTCTGCAGTACATGCTGCAGACATCACAGCAAAATACAGTGGCAGCCAGCAAAGTAAGTACGATGCAGTGTATTGAGGAAATAGGGCAGGATCACTGATTTTATATTACACTTCAAAAAAACATAAATAATTGATTCCTGTAATCAAAAAATCCCAATCACTATAATAATGTAGGCTTGGTGTAGTTGTAAAAAATCTCATGTCTCCAGCAGGGCCATTATTGCAGCGATTCCCAGCCTGATTAGAGGGGATTTAGGCAGGCTGGGGTTCACGGATATGCAGGGTTTCAGGCACACAAACACATACATTACACATAACACTGGGTTGTCCAGGCAACCTCTGGCAACCAGTGTTTCCTGCGTCTTCTCTCAGAGAGTCTAATTACTGCTGTACCTTTCACAATGGCAATGTGCAACCTCTCTTTTCTGTGCATTGGAAATGTGCAACCCTGCCAGCAGCATAGCTCTCTGTAACCCTTTGCTGATTTGCCTCTGAAGCAAAGTAGGGTCGGGCCTGGTCAGTTACTGGTTGGGAGACCAAATGGTGCGGGAAGTGGTGTTGGAGGGCCAGACGGGAACATCAAATCCCAATGCCTCAGGGTAGTGAAGGGACATCTGGCCTGTTTAGGGTGGCGTTTTTTGAAAGGCTCGTTGAGTGGGTTTCTTGTCTCTGTAGTCTGAATATCTTGTTGACCTCTGTGTCCTGGCAAAAATTCCAATCTGGCCCTTTTATCGTCACGGAAACCTAATCCTCCCCGTCTCCCTCTCCTCCCTCATACTACTCCCCAGGAAATGATAATGTTTTCTCAGTCAACTTGGTAAAATAATAGTAAATACATCATAAAATATGTCTATTTTCAGCACAGTGGAAATGTCAGGGAGCTGGTTTTCCACATGCTCATCTGGGCAGTGCAACATCTTCCCCTCATTCGTCAAGTCCCATGGGACAGATGAAGGCTGAGCATTCCACCTGCAGTACCCAAAGATCTACGACCAGATTATTCAGCCCCTGGCATTCGTTTATTTGCGTGAATATGTCTTACCCTGGAAAAGTGTGTGTGTGTGTTCCACCGGACAAACTCATTACTGAGTTTGAGTTATTCCTAATAGGAAGAGAGAGGCAGTGTACTATCACGGAGGAGTCTCTGATGTTCAGACGCCTTGGTAACGTAATTCGTCCTCCTGACAACAAGGGAGCTGGCTGGCTGCGGCAGGGCAGCCCAAGGTGTTGTGCTAAGCTGTGGCTGAGGCGTGTCCTGGACGGTGAACGGCTGACACACAGCATTACACAGTTGCTCCGCAGAACGGTGCACTCTCACACGCTGTTCTTGTGAGCATAATGGAAAGTTTGACCCACTTACAAGCCATATATAAAAATATATTCTGTTTCCTGACTGTAGATTTGAAGCTGCTGTTGTAAAGAAACACATGTAGCCTAAACTTTTCAACTGGTTAATTCAGAGTGCAGTGTATTTATCAGTAACATAGACTTTGGGAATCTTTTTAGCCGTATGTGTGTGTACCACCTGTAGAGCTTAAGAAAACCCATCAATCTCGCTGTGCCTTGACCTGTCTGTGGAAACAGGACTGACCAATGAAACGGCATTTCCAGCAGAACAGCATCTCATAGAAACGGAAATGTGCATCTAATGTTGTGCCAGTAAAAAACAATTGTTGAAGCTGTGAGTGGGGCTGTATAAGGTGAATTAGGATACGTTGTTTCTGTTATTGTACTCTTCGGTGTTTCTCTGTTTTTAACGTGACGCTCTGCGGCATCCCCAGAGACCTCTGTGTTTAGCTCTCCTGCTGATGGAACAGATGTGTGTGTGTGTCTGTGTATCAGTATGAGAGCTCTGGGTGTTAATGCCAAATGGCAAGCTATTTGGCAGTCGACAACTTGAAGAAAAACACAGTTGAGAGTGTGTCTTTCGCTGCCCGAACGGAGCTGCTTATTGAATTAGCAGTGTTGATCAAACAGCTAGAGTCAGCAGGTAGAGACAGCATCTTTGTCCAGGTGGAGAAATCAGACTTCCAACTGCAGATTCACTGTGTGCCAAATGAGTGTGGGCTTCCAAATAAACCTTCCTTTATCGTACGAAATACCCACAGAGGAAATTATTGGAAATTGATGTTCAAAAGGAGAGAATTGGTAGTCAGCGGTAATCATGAATGCCCTCCTGACAAGATGTGTTTATGTTTGTTTTTTAAACTCCTAGTTTTTAGGCAATTGCTGTGCAGCCTCATGTAGCCCGTTCTATAAGATGTGTCGCCTTGCTGTTTCTCGGTGACAAGCTGGTCGTCTGAGGAAACGTTGTTGTGTTTCTCCCTGTCTCAGAAAAACAGCCTTCTCTAAAGGGAGCATCTCAGACAAAGCTTTTGCTCACTTTCTCCCTGTGTCTGTCTCCTCTCTGTCTCTCTGTCTCTTTCTTGCTCTTTCCCTCTCTCTTCTCTCTCTTCTCCCTCTCTCAGTCTTCCCTCCCTCTTGTTCTCTGTTTCTTCCATCCTTTCTCCCCTCTCTCTTCTGTCACTGTGGTTTAGATGTCTATTGGCTGAGTGTACTGCACACTGCTGTGCTTCTGTCAGATGGGCTGAGGCCTACGGCTCCTCTGAGATGATAGAATGTACTAGAATGTATAGCCAGAGCGGAGCGGCTGAAACAGTGTTAATAAAGTAGTTGTGCTTTCATTTCAGGACAGCAGGGTCACCTTAATTCACAGAAACACCTCTGTCACTCATCTTTTTTTCACCCGTTAGCCTCTGTTGTTGTGGTGTTCGTTTGTTCCAGCGAGACGACTGGTTGGCCAACTGTGATGTTCGAGATAAACAAGTCTGATATGATAAGCAGAATGAGGAATTAGCCGGAGGCAGAGTAGTTGATGGCCGTTAGCTGGTCTGTGTCAAAGACCTACAGTATTCTAAATGTCACTAGAGACAGCTGGTTTGGATGGTTTACAGATTTTTTAGGAAGGGATCTGTTTCTCTATTGAAGCTATAATAAGGTATTTTGTAGAGGGTGAATATTTCCAATTCACAGAGGTTCATGTCATGAGGGCATTATACACTGTGTGTATCGTGTCTGTGTTTCGTGTGTTTTTCTGTGTGCTTGGTACGAACTAACCTAAGAGTCTTAGCAGTAAGACCATCAGAATGAAGCCAGGCAATGAGGTGTGTGTGTGTGTGTGGGGGGGGGGGGGGGACAGAGTGTATGACCAAGTATGACAGCCTGATGGGATTCTTAGAAAGGATGACTGTCATAGGATGCTGGCAATGTAGCGGTTTAATGGCTAAATCTCACATATACTTGGATATTATGAAGAGAAGAGTAGTGGCTAAGGGGTTGAATTAACATTCTAGCGTGTTTAGGGTGTTTGTCCCTCTGTACATTCTGGCCTGGTGAATGTTGCCTCTTGCCGTTCAAATCTGGTGTCAATTTAGCTAAATTTCATTGATTGGCCAGGTTGTGACTGATATTAATGAAAATGCAAACATTACTAATTCACATCCCTCACCACATTTGACTGTACTGTAAATCTAATTTCCAGACACTGCAAATTTATCCAACGGTCTGGTGAAACAATCTGTAAAACGTAGCCATTTAAAAAGCCTAAATATTCTGGCTGGGATAGTTATTTGCTTTATCGGCTTCTTCTACCAACCAATTATCTTCAACAACAAGTACCACCATGTTTCTTTTGCAGCCAATTCCTTTGCTGTAACACGAGTGTGGTGCTGCTGACTGTACACACCTGCTAAGCTGTCTCCATAGATACTGCACTGACTCAGCCAATAACAATGCAGCTGTTGCTTCATTAACAACAAACAATTACGTTACTAACACAGCTCATTCACTTATTGATGGAGCATCGCATCGTGATGTGCACCATCAACTAGTGGCTGTAGGGGGCTGGGGCTGTAGAGGGCTGTGGCTGTAGGGGGCTGTGGCTGTAGAGGGCTGTGGCTGTAGAGGGCTGTGGCTGTAGGGGGCTGTGGCTGTAGAGGGCTGTGGCTGTAGAGGGCTGTGGCTGTAGAGGGCTGTGGCTGTAGAGGGCTGTGGCTGTAGAGGGCTGGGGCTGTAGAGGGCTGGGGCTGTAGAGGGCTGGGGCTGTAGAGGGCTGTACATATAAATGTATGTACTTGTGTGTGCGTATCATGGCATTATGTGTTTAATTGCCATTTTGTTAAGCATGAGGTTCACAACCATCCTTTCATCTTTTTTATTTTTTAAATTTCCCGAATTTCCTCCCTTCCCAATTCCAACTCGTTCTACAGATCTGTGGATTGAGGGGCGTGCAGTGCACATGGTTAATTCAACCACTTGTTGCCTGAGTGCCGATTCTTTTCACCCAACACTGAAGCCTTTAGTCGGATCATGCACAGGATGATTACGTTCATCGACTATACTTTCCGCGATTGAATTTACAGGCGCCCGATCTGAACACAAGGAGTCACTGGAGAGCGACGTGGCAGGATAGATAATCTGATTTATCTAACCCAAATCCCGGGCAACGCTATGCCAATTTTGCGCTGCCTCATGCAAGAGACCCGGTCCTTTGATCTGTTTGATGTAAACGTAACTCATTATGCTGCTGATCCACACATTGACTCAGTCAGCCAGACGGACATCGGCTTTGTGCTGTGTGATTGGGTGGCTACTAGTGGGAAAATGCTGTTGTTTATGTCCTTTAATTAGACTCAAGCAGAACACAGAGGGGACATACGGAACAAAATGCCTGTCAAAACAATGACTAAGTTTATACTTCTATTTAGTGCAATGTTGATTCATCAATTAGTAAAATAGAATATTTAGAAATGACTGGTTAAATGGGGTCAGCCCAAAGCAGAACTCTCCACCAGCCTAACCAGCAGCCATACATGTGGATGCATAATGAACAGCAGCTCTTATCGTTTGATTTGCATTGCTACTCTGTAATTGTTGGAAAGTGTTATAGTGGGTTAGCGAGACAGAATGCGCCATGCCGTTCAATGTTCCCTTAATAGACTGTTTTCTAACAGCTTTGGCAAACAGTGCTTTCATGGTTCAGTTGTTTAAAATGCGGTGTAAACTAGGCGTGTGTATGCGCGCGCGTGTGTTAGCGTATTGGTTGGGAGACGAACCAAATCAGGGATATTACTCTTGTCTCACTGAGGGGCCTGTTTAACTCTTACTGTTTCCATGGTTTCGGCACTCAATGCCACTGTCGAAAATTATTAATCGCCACTACTTCTACGTTCAACTAATTACCAGATGTAGCTCGTATTGAAGATGACAGCCCTTGCCGTTCCAAATAAAACACTTGATTTTAAACAGCTGTATTCCCAACAGGTTAGCCAATACAGTGCAAATGAAGATGTCTGATTGTTGATAACACCACTGCAGATGAATCAGTCTGACTGCTGTGAAATAGTATAATGCTGCAGTGGATCTGCTCTCTGAAGGATTCTATATTTGTTGAATTTAAGGGCCTGTGCACAGGCTCATATCTATCTCATAACATGGCCAGTCGAACCAGCCTGTGTCCTAATTCTGCTGTTGGATTCAATCTGAGGTAAGCTCAGTCATAACATGGCCAGTCGAACCAGCCTGTGTCCTAATTCTGCTGTTGGATTCAATCTGAGGTAAGCTCAGTGTGTTAGTTCTAGCCTCTCAACCATCCTGGTCAAACTACATTCCTCATGTATGGTCCGCGTGTGTGTGGCGTAGTGGTCATGATAGTCAGTGGTTCGAGCCTGACTATGGCTTTTCTGATTTTGTTCAGAACTCCCAGCATGAAGCAACGCAAATTGGCATAATGCTGCCCGGGATTTGGTAAAGATAAATTGGATTATCTACCTTGCCACGTTGCTCTCCAGTAACTCCTTGTGTGCAGATGCGGGCACCTGTTAGTTCAATCGCAGAAATATAGTTCTTGAGTGTAGTAATCCACACATGAGCTGACTATAGGCTTCCATGTTGGGTGAACAGTGCGAATAGAATAGACCGGCTCTGCGACATGTGGTTGGATGAACCACGTGAGCGCCCTTTACCGTCCCGCGTCTGTCCAGGGAGTTGCAGAGCTGCTGACAAGGCAGGGTTAGAGGGAAATTGGACAAGACCAATTGGGAGAGAAAAAAATTGGGAACAATCACACAAAAGATGATATGTTCTATTCGTTGAGGTGCAAAGTTCAAATATGAATGTGAGACCCTTCTGACAGACCACACCAGTGGGTAATGAGTTCCACTGCATCTGAATTAAACTAAAGCAGGCCTACCTGATCCCTCATAATGGCCTCCACAAGAAGGAAACCAATTTTCTGGGATGTTCTCTTCAGTTATTCTCAACCCGTTACCGTGGTTGACTGTTGCCTTGTTCAAATGTGGATGTCTTATCGCACACTCTCACATTCCACATCCTCTGATGCAGTAGAAAGCCTAGTGGTTACACATGAGCACCTTATTAGTAACCCGAGGGTTGCTTAATCAAATCCTAGAGGCATCAAGGCTGAAGTAACAAGCCCAACATATTTATTTTACTTCTGTCTTTGAGCAAGACAAGTTGTTCCTTTACATTACTGTAGGTAAGGAAGACTAAACTGAAAGGTAATAACTGGAACGTTCTGTTGCTGAGCGTTCCACCATGTGTTCTCTCCTCTTTTATGTAATTCAATTTTCTCGTTTCTGTTCTGCTGCTCATTCTCTGTGCCTGTGAAGGTTATATGCTCTGCTGCTTATCTTATCTGTCCTCCCAGGGTTAAGGCTTTAGTCCACAAGCTTAGTGTTCCCTTCTCTATATCACTGTTACCACCACAACGCTACTAGAACTAGCTCTGTCAAACTCTACTACTCAGATGGGCTAAAACATAAACACAATAGCCGTGGGCCAACATCAACCCCGTATAATGACGAACTGGTGAAAGCCGGACATGCTAATATATCATCAGAATATATAACACACAGACTGTTCCTGATACTTGTTCCTACAAGCAAATAATGCTCGATGACTTACAAGGTCATGTATCTCGCTTGTTAAGAAACATCCGGATTGTGGGTTTGACTCCCACGGGGGCAGTGTGACAAAGTATTGAAATGTATGCCCTCATTAATATAAGAGGCTCTGATAAGAGCATCTGCTAAATGACGTAAATGTAAACAAATCTCTCCTCCAGACATCAATCGAATGGGTCATTGGATCTGTTCCTGTGGCTTGTAGTAGCCCACCCTTGTGGTTATGAGCCCAAAACACTAAGTTCTCTTCAACTCAAATCCCTGAGCTGATTAATCAAACAAACATAATTCTCTGCCCACGAAAGCAGGTAGCAAACTGCTCCCCAATGTGGTTGACTTCAAAGTCAAATTTGGGTTGGACCCTGTGTGCAATTGATTGTGTTCAATTGTCGTCACTATATTAGAGTGTCATTTTTCTATTAATTGGTTAAATTATTTTAAGTGTGTCTGTGTTTCAGGCACTTGGTAAACTGTTGAAACACACATCCTCTTTCCATCCGACTGTGGAGTACTCTTCCATGGTTCCTTTATCTGTGTGTGACAGAAACACAAACGCAGTGCTGCAAACATACACCCCCACTCAGCTCAGGACGTAGACATGTTAACTGAGCCTGAGGACAAAAAGGCGGAGCGGTCTAGACATCGCCACCATGGCAGTGGACTAGACAGACATTCTACTACTAGGCTAACTTCACACTAAGTGTTTGTGTTTCCTTATGAATGTGTAAGTGTTGATGGGGAAAATACAGTGCAGACTTTGAACACCGATCATTTTCTTTGTTGACTTGTTTTGTTTCATGATTGTGCCATTCAACATGACCTACAGTTGAATATGAATGAAGTAAAAACGAATTGTTTTGCCTGCTCACCAATACTCCCTGGGTATGCAAACTTCTGAGCACAATTGTATCTATACAGTTCGATATTGTGATGTCTTGTCTATTGTAACATTTCATTTAGACAATGTCGCAATATTTATTTTGCTCTAGTTTACTAGCTATAACCTTGTGAGTATGCATATTTTCCCTGAAAGGTTCATAAAATACATCAAAAAATAGCTCTTGTCCAGCAGCAGAGATACGGCGAGCACTGTTCAGAACAACAAATCATAATAGAAATCACACTACTGCCACCACCACCTTTTGTTAACCAATGTAATAATTATTCTCCGACTAGTTTGGAGATAACCGGCACTGGACTATACGGTTGTTTAATATACGCTGCCACCACCTTTTGTTGTTTGATCTAAATCAAAGTTTTGAGAAGTGCAACACGTCATATTGATACCTATGTATCAGGATCACATTGTATTGTGAGGTGCCTGGCAACAACTAGGCCTAATGTACAGTACATACAGTATGTGCACACATTCATGTGTGTCCTTTGATAATTACTATGGATTTACTGCATGTGTACAGAGTTTGAAGGATTTCTCTACTTGTCCGAGTAGATTTTTATCCACATCTTGGCTTGTGTTGCAAAGTAGAGCGTGTTTAAACACTTCCGAACATGCAGTAGGAGCTTGGAGGAGATGAAGAGCCAACACATCAGTGAAATGCACTATTGTTATAGAAGCAGGCTGAGTGCTGCTGCCAGTTGTGCTGTCTGCTATTCCCAACAGTGTCATTAGTTTAGGAAAATACTGCAGAATTGACTCCCTTTGGCTACCTCGATGTTTCTCAGTGTTTCTTCCCCTCTCTTTTTTTTCAGAGGAAATAAAGGCGGAGTCTGAAAAATTAAGGTCAGTTGTTTTTTATTCTGTTTAATAGCAAAGTGTCCTGGATTACATCCTGGTTAATGTGTGGTTCCTCATGTTTCCTTCATCTGAGTGAATTGTTTCTGCTTTTACTCTTCTAGATGTTGGGCTTGTTCTGACCGTGTGTGTCCTCCAGTGTGTTTGTTTGCTTCTCAGCCTGGTCTACTTCTAAAAGCCCTTCTCTCTGTCATTAATGGCTTTTTCATGGCCCCCTGCCTAGTGCTTGTGTCTAGCCTGAGAGGATGAGGGTGTGTGAGAGAGAGCGAGAGAGAGCGAGAGAGAGAGAGAGCGAGAGAGAGAGAGAGAGAGCGAGAGAGAGAGAGAGAGAGAGCGAGAGAGAGAGAGAGCGAGAGAGAGAGAGAGCGAGAGAGAGAGAGCGAGAGAGCGAGAGAGCGAGAGAGCTAGAGAGCGAGAGAGCTAGAGAGCTAGAGAGCGAGAGAGCTAGAGAGAGAGCGAGAGAGCGAGAGAGCGAGAGAGCGAGAGAGATAGAGGCTGTCTCTTGTCTAAGAGATGTAGGCTGTGTCTAGGAGACATTGTGCTCCCCTGTAACCATGTCTGTAGCATAAAATGATCCAGGAGGGTTAGTCTCTCCCTCCTCATTCTCTCTCTCCCTCTTCATCTTCTTTCCTTCGTTCTCTCCCTCCCTTCATCTTCTCTCCCGCTTCATCCTCTATCTCCATCATCCTCTCTCCCTCCTTATCCTCTCTCTCTCACTCTTCATTCTCTCTCCCTTTTCATTCTCTCTCACTCTTCATTCATGTTTACTGGATCACACAGACAATAAGCTTCATTCTGCAAAGCCTGGCCTAAATGGGTTCATCATTAGTTGGGGAGGCATGTGATGGGGCAATGCTGTACTGTAACTGGTTAATATACAGTACTGACTAGGGATGCTAATTTCGGGTAATTTTCCCGACCGACAACCGCAACTCGTTATCCGATTTTTAACCGTTAACTGATAAGATTATAAGATTAAATTGGCTTTAAATAAAAAAATTAATTGACGAGTGTCTGTAACCCGTTAAATATACGAACAATTTTTTTTCACGGATTTGTTTTAATGTCTAATTTAATGTCTCTTTTCACTCGGGTGCAAAGTCCACACTAAACAATATGATGAAACTAGTTAGTTTCATACTAAAGCTGTGTCGATGTTTGGTTTCACCAAACTACACTGGCGTAAAGTCGACACCAACCAAAATATTGTAGCAGAAAATTTGTTGCAGACGTTTTCACTTTCTGTTATCAAAGGAAAGTAGCCTTGATGCAGTGTTTACAGAGTTGTCAAATTATAGAATGAAAACAGTCGGTGACAATCTGGAACAAGGTTGCTGCTTGCAGGAGGCCTACTGCAAATAAGGGCTATATTTAATTAACACAAAACAAAATGTTGATAACGCTTGCTATGATGTTACTATACAATATCTGCCGAGCGCACCCATTCCATTGAATAGACTATTACGGTCCTCTCAGAAAATAAAGTGCGTGTTGTCAATCACTGTGTGTTGTTTTTAAGGTAACATTATTTTGTCGGCTATAATGCATCAGGAGCATGATGAATTATATCCGGTAAAATAATATATGCTTCCCAATAAGATAGCGTTATACATTTCTGTACATGACAGAATGAAAGCGCAAGTTAATATAACAGTCATCATAAATGTCCAAGGGTTGTCATTATAAATGAAGAACGCATTGCAGACGCAAAACCGGCAGCCGGTATGTTTCGCTCCTCATTACCTATATCTCCCCACCTTTCAAAACGAAGCGCCAGGCTCTGGTTGCGCGTGTCAACGCGCCACGTGATTTAACAAATATAGGTTATATACACGTAAAAAATTAAAAAAACTTCTAAACTGTTTAACTGATAGTATTAATCGGTCAAATGTTTTACTTTCGGTTAACGGTTAAACGGTCAATATGAGCATCCCTAGTACAGACACCTTACCAATTACATTTCACAATGTTTTCTTCCATTTCGGCTTTCAAGACAAATACAAAAAACACCCATAACACAACTAGCTAAATCCAGAGCGAAAAATGTCACAAAGCTGTCGACCAAATGCATTGCAAGCTGTAAATCTAGTGTCAGCATCATTCTCTAGACTCCCTATTTTATTTCTCTTGTCCTCTCTTCCTCTTGCTTTCTCTCTCTGTCTCACTGTCGTGTCCCATTGCACTCTTCCAGGTTATTGCTTTAAATCAGCTGAAGTCATCCTTTTCTCCCTGCCAAGACTTAAAGAACACACTATCTCTCTCGCTCTCTCTCTCTCGCTCTCTCTCTCTCGCTCTCTCTCTCTCTCGCTCTCTCTCTCTCGCTCTCTCTCTCTCGCTCTCTCTCTCTC
>JACXGM010035009.1:0-11792 GCA_016801145.1 Umbra pygmaea | reverse complement strand
AACAACGATCAATATTAACCAAATTTCTCTCTCATATTGCTCATCATAACCACTGAAAATTATAAAAACAACTAACCCAAATTCCAATTATTTTATATATTTTTTATTTTGCTGATCCGAAAAATGATCCGATCCGTGACTCTGATCCGAAAACCGATCCGATCCGTGAGTTTCATGATCCGTTGCACCCCTAATTGTCACTAAACAACATTATTAGGCTGCTGACTGCTGGTAAGCTAACAAATGCATTGTTTCACTTTCCCCAACCTAAAATTAACTGCAGGCTGCTTGGCAATTTAGCAAGTAGATATACCTTCATGGGCAGAGGTGGACAAAGTACTGAGTACAAGTACTTTTCTGAGTAACTCTGAGTTCACAAGTTTTGGGAAGTCCCTACTGAAGACCAAAATGATCAGGTGTTCATATCTTACCGGTGACAATGATTTGTATCTCCTTTACTCTTTCTATTATATATATTTATAGGTCAACGTTAAGATATGAACTCTGTTTACTTGATCATATTGGTCTTAATTAGGGTCTTCCCAAAACTTGTGAACTCAGAGTTACTCAGAAAAGTACTTGTACTCAGTACTTTGTCCACATCTGTTCATGGGTGACTGTTCATGGGGATGGAAGAAGGGATGGACTATGTACTGGGTTCAGTCAAGCAGAAACTTTTCTCTCGACATGTCACTCTGATTGGCGCAGGCTGTTCGAATGAACGCTGCACATCTTCAGTTCATGGAATATTCATACATCGTTCCCGCAGTACACACAGCTGCGCTTAAAATGAGGATAGGCTACAATGTTGTAAGCTAATTGATATACTGTAGCGTATACCACCACTGCTTGGATACTTACAGTACCTTTAGGGAAAACATATAACGTATACCTAAATGAGGGGAAAAGGTGTGACCAATTGTGACCACTGAAAGAAAACAAGTTTATAAAACAAGCTTATACGCTTATAATTCCGTATACTTGGGACGACACTACAGCTCTTGGTGGGTGGGGTTTCACATTGATTTGCTCAATAGTAAAATGCATGACTAAAGCGATTTGATAACGACTTAACAGAGATATTAGTAAATCATTTGTTTGCGCATTTCCTCCAATACAACTCATTTTTATTTTGTAGCGAGTAACAACTGTGTTTTGGAAAATGTAAAGAAGTAAAAGTATCAATTGTTGTAATAAAATGTAGTGAGGTAAAAGTACAAAGTTGGCAGACAGATACATACTCAAGTAAAGTACAGATTGTCACACATGGGTTGGGGTTTTTCTGTATTGTCTCTGTGCTCCCTTCATTTGTGTTATTATGCCGCCCTCTTGTGTCTAGTTCAGGTCATTAGTTTTGAATTGATTATGGGTTAGGTCATTGTTTAGGCACAGATGTATAGTGTTAGTAATTAGTTTGTCTGTGTATTTAACCAGGTTGTTCTCCCCTTGTCTCTTGTCAGTCAATGTGTTCCTGTACGCGTTCCCGTGTGTTTTCCCTGGAGTTATTATTAAGCCCCACGTGGCAGTATTCTTTTGAAATATAAATAAAGTATATTGGATCATCAGTACCTCGCGCCTGTCTCTACCTTTGGAATGTGACAGATTGACTCACCAGTAAGATGAGACAGCGAGGGACCGGTTGTGGATACGAGGAGGAGGCTTGGCTGGGGACACAGTGTTTTCAGCAGATTGATCTAGAGGAGGCTTTGTTCGGTGAGCACCTCCGACGGCATCTCCTGAAAGCCCAGCAGGAAGGCATGCGCCTTTTACCATTCCCATGGAGGGTAGAGGCCACCTCACCTTCCCCTCAGCTCCAGAGGGTCATTGCTGGCGTCACTATCCGGACCCCACCGCCGCTAACTTCACGGCAGCCCCGGATGGCCTACACTCCTCCCGGTAGGGTTAGCCCGCCTAGCCACTCCATTAGCTTTCAGGCTAGTGTAGGTAGCCTCGTTAGCCAACAGGCTAGTACATGTAACTCTGGTGGTTCTCATGTTCAGGGCAGGTGTCCTTTACCAAGGAACCCCTATCAGAGTGCTAGTTCCCCTAAGCTCCCTGTAGTCGCCTCTAGGGTTTCAGGTATTGCCCTAGTCCCCACTAGCTCTCCAGTTACTAGCTCTCCAGTTGCTAGCTCTCTTGGTGGTAGCACTCCTATTTATTGCTCCACTAGCACCCTAGCTAGCTGTTCACCTAGCTTTCAGGCTAGTTACACCCATAGTTCTCAGGCTAGCTGCATTAGCGTCTCTCCTAGGCCTACAGTTGTTGCCCCTAGGCCCCCAGGTGTTGCCCCTAGGCCCCCAGGTATCGCCCCTAGGGCCCCGTTTCACCTGTTGGCCGCCAACCCCGTTCTTTGGGGGTCTGACATTGAGGAAGAGGAGAAGATGCCAGCCCTCATACCAGGTTCCCCGCTCCTGCTTGAGGACTGTCTCCCCAGGAACATTTTCGGGGGGGGCTATGCGGGGTGGCGGGAGCCGCCTCTTGCAGACTGCCCACCGCCAGAGCCTCTGGCAGCAGACTGCCCACCGCCAGAGCCTCTGGCAGCAGACTGCCCACTGCCAGAGCCTCCGGCAGTAGTCTGCCCACCGCCACAGCCGACGCTGACGTCCGGACCCCCTGCTCAGCCGTCGCAGACTTCCGGATCCCCGTCGCTGACGTCCGGACCCCCGTCCGGATCCCCGTCGCTGACGTCCGGAGCCCCGTCCGGACCCCCGTCGCTGACGCCACCTCTGGACCTCCCAGACGCCCTGCTGCCAGGGCTCACGGACACCCTGCCGCCCTGGCCGCCTTAGCTGCCTTTCCCCGGGCCGCCGGGCTGCCTTTCCCCAGGCCGCCAGAGCTGCCATTCCCTGGGCCGCCAGAGCTGCCTTTCCCTGGGCCCCCTGAACTGCCTGTCCCAGTGCCATTGCCTGCCCTTGTCCCAGTGCCATTGCCTGCCCTTGTCCCAGTGCCATTGCCTGCCCTTGTCCCTGTGCCATTGCCTGCCCTTGTCCCTGTGCCATTGCCTGCCCTTGTCCCTGTGCCATTGCCTGCCCTTGTCCCAGTGCCATTGCCTGCCCTTGTCCCAGTGCCATTCCCTGCACTTGTCCCAGTGCCCCTCTCTGTCCCTCCAGTCCCAGTGCCCCTCTCTGTCCCTCCAGACCCCGGGCCGCCCTCTGTCCCTCCAGACCCCGGGCCGCCCTCTGTCCCTCCAGACCCCGGGCCGCCCTCTGTCCCTCCAGACCCCGGTCCGCCCTCTGTCCCTCCAGACCCAGGGCGGCCCTCTGTCCCTCCAGACCCCGGGCCGCCCTCTGTCCCTCCAGACCCCGGGCCCCTCTCTGTCCCTCCAGACCCAGGGCCCCTCTCTGTCCCTCCTGGCCCATGGCCACCCCCTGGACTCCCTTGCCCCTGGCCTCTTGAACGGCCTTGCCCCTGGCCGCCGCCTGGTTTGGTTGGTCCTGGGTTCTCTGTTTGCTGATCTCATCCCCCCTTGTTTGGCCCACCTCAGTGTTGTGGGCTGTGGGGGGGATTCTGTCACACATGGTTTGGGGTATTTCTGTATTGTCTCTGTGCTCCCTTCGTTTGTGTGATTATGCCGCCCTCTTGTGTCTAGTTCAGGTCATTAGTTTTGAATTGATTATGGGTTAGGTCATTGTTTAGGCACAGATGTATGGTGTTAGTAATTAGTTCGTCTGTGTATTTAACCAGGTTGTTCTCCCCTTTTCTCTTGTCAGTCAATGTGTTCCTGTACGCGTTCCCGTGTGTTTTGCCTGGAGTTATTATTAAGCCCCACGTGGCAGTATTCTTTTGAAATATAAATAAAGTATATTGGATCATCAGTACCTCGCGCCTGTCTCTACCTTTGGAACGTGACACAGATACACAAAAAAATACTTAAGTACATTAACAAAGTATTAATTTTTGGAGTGTGTTGCAGTCATCAGATTAGAAATTAATGTATATAAAAAAATGAAACTCAAAGTAAAACATAAAATATTGGGTTAATAATGTGTTTTCAATATAGTACAGGGTGAACTGAATCTTCAAATTACTGTTATTTTTGTATTTTCCATACTGTTAGAAATCTTTCTGAATTGGGGTTGTCCATTGCCTGCAATAATAGCCACTTTCTGACCAAGTAGATACAGGAACGTAGTTATAGGAACAGTCCACTTCTAAACAGTTTTACTAACTACTCTCCCCCAAAACCGGTTTTGCTATTTGCATTCGCACTGGTCAAGTGGCCATAGGAACTGGTAGGAGGGATAAGGGAGTGACGGAAGCACCGCCACAGTCTTTTAAAGCGTTGTCACTAGACTTTAGTGCCACATACATAAAACAAAATTTCACAGTTTAATGTTAGCACTGGGTGTATGATTGGAGATAATTGTGTAAATCATCTTATTTATGCGGATGATGTGTGGTTGTTTTCAGCCCAAGTAGTGCTGGGTTCCTTCAGCAGCTTGCTGTTTATTTGTTAGGTTACGAGGCTGAAAAAGACATCCAATACAATAAAAAAAGAGTATTGTGTTGATATGTCCTCATAATGTAATTTAAATGGCTGCGTTTAAAAACTAGGCTGGAGTCATAGAAATTGAGTAGTTACTTAATAGAGAAACACAGAAGACATTATGGCTCTAGCATAATGTAATATACCCAACAGACAAACGAAACGACAAGCGTGATTTATAAGTTGGACCAATCAACGTAGACCTAGGAAAAGGGAAAATGGAAAGACCCTGTTCTAAAGTAGGAGCTCAAAGGGTTATAGGAACTGCGGTGCAAGGGATTAAATAATCCCCAAATTTCACCTGTCGGAACACAAGAAAAAAAGGGTTATAAGAACGTTATTTTTTAGAAACTGCAACAATCCCTTGTTATTTCATCTACTGTATATTTTCAGTGCTCCCTGCACAGATCTTTGACAAACTCTGTGGAAGCAGCACTCCCCATTTTCTCATTGCAATTCCTGTTGAAATGTCAAAATGTGCAGTGCATAGTGTAGGAAATATTTTTTTCCCAATTTTTCTAATATCATGAATTTCATGTTCTAAAGCTTTTGGAAGCTGAAAGAGAAAGTAGTTCTGTATTCAAATTACATTTTAGACAGTGCATACACAGTGCTACACAGTGCATTTTAACTTGATACAACTATAAGTAAACTTACCTAAGTAGATATTTCTTTAAGGAACTTAGTAGACTTGAGAAGTTTTTACATTAAGTGCTTCTGCAATCTTATGCTTTTTTGTTTTTTGCTATTTCCTTCTTAGATGTTTGATTCCGTAGGAGATATCATCAAATTCCACTCCATATTCCCAGTAGTCCTGGTAGACGGGAGGAATTCAACTAATAAATACCAGGGGAACTGTGTGTTGACATACCCAATCACAAAAGAGGATGTTAACCAGCTGTTGGCATGAAAGCCTACTATGACCAGGCAATAATGCTAAAATGTATTCTGTTATTGCATTAGATTAGTTGCACTTTTTCTGTAAAAGTATTGGAAATTTAAGCAACGCATGAGGGGAGTGATGTACTGACAATATACTACATCCATGATGTGAAATAGGAATATATCCACATACACTAGTAGAAAAAAACATGAGCTATGAATGATGGGACAGTTCAATTGTAAAGGATCATGAGCATTGTCTGAATCAGTTTGAGGACCTCCCATACAATATTCCAGAGGTGGGACCAAGTCATTGTTTTCAAGTCACAAGTCACATTTGGCTGCAACAATGAGACTTCTAATTTTCATGTTACCTTCAAAATAAAGGTCTACAGGATGTCTATAATTTTAGTTTGTATTATGTAAGCTACATTTTCAAAAAATCTATGTAGGGGAAATTATAAATGAGGAACATTTTCTATTTTCAATAATACTTTACATGGGTTAAATACAAACTAAAATTACTAGAAAATCATCTCCAAATATAATGAGCACAAGCAAATTAAGAATGATAACATCAAAATAGGATTTTTTGTTTTTTTTATGGTCTCTATATTAACTTAAGCTATAACCATGTCTCAGTGTGCTCCACCTTATAATATTATTTAACAGTTTGTCAACAGAATACACTGTTCACAAACTGCTCCAAAAAGCTTGATTGTAGTCAGGCCTTTATTTCTGTGACAAACAAATTTCTGCTTGTAACGGATGTTACATTTAACAGCTCCTTTTTTTTTTAAATATGGTGATGGGTTGTGTATTTCAAGATGTGAAATATTGCTGTTGTGCTGATATCAGCTGCTGTTACGGTCAGAGTCAAATGTAATCTTGTGCAGCCCTAAATCACATTAAATACGTTCTGAGGGAACTATTTTGTAAAACCGAAATATGTCATATATGAACGTATGAGAGGGTAAATTACGTTTGTAGGGAACTAAATTGAACACTCGAATAATGTTCAATATGAACATATGAAGATCATGACGTAGCATGTAAATAGCATAGTTTTTGCTAGGGAAGAGGTGGGGATGGTGGATTGGCCTATAAATCCGCGACTTGCATGCCAGTGTTCGCGAGTTCAAATCCAGACCGGCACTTTGTTTGTGTTTTGTTCTACATTGCTTGCGTCATGTAGACAGGCGATTGTCGGTTTTTGTAATGTTAACCCTAACCTTAATTCTAACCTTAACCTCAGTAACGTCATATCTAACCTTAACCGTTAGTAACCTCATGCCTAACCTTAACCGTTACTATCCTCCTACCTAACCTTAACTGTGAATGTTGCTATATAATTTCGAACGCTATGTAATGTATGGAATGTTCTCGCATAAATCCGCTAAACGAAATGTACCGGAGCAACGTAATTGAAGTACAAATATAGCCTAATAACAAAACGTGCAGTTCAAACGTAAAAACACCCTAATAATGTTGGCATATAACATAATTTAGGTTTTCAATATAGTTTTGTGAGAACGTAATTTGGGAGAATTTCTGAGATTTACGGTTGTCTTGTGAGCTAACTTTACAAAGTTAGCAGAAGATAACTTTCTAGCTCGCGTGAGAGTTTTCTTAAAACCGAGATCATAACACACAGTGTGAATATGAGCTTCTTTTTTTTTAATTAAACCATGTAAACCTATTCTGGTACAACCTCTAAATAAAATTATGAACCTGAAATTAAGCATCATATGAGGTTTTTAATGCTTACATATACCACGTGAATTACATCACTATTTACTGATCTAATGGCATTGGTAACTAATTTAAAATAGCAATACGGCATCTCTCAGGTTTGTGATATATTGTCAATATACCATGACGAAATGAAGCGTCCCTGCACTCTGTAATACATTGTTGCTTATAAACAGCGCTTAGTCCTAGTACATTGTCTCTTAACCACACCCTATCCTGCCTTATATCTTAACATTACATTTTTGCAATTTCCTCTGTATAACCACAAAAAAAGCACATGTACACTGAATTTTATTCATTTAAATTAAAGGTTTGATGAAAGCACTGAGACGTGGTTTTTGTTTAGCATAGCAGAATTGTTTAAAGATGAAATAAAAATAGATGGAGATGCATGTCTGTGTGTGATTGTTAAACCTGCACTAGGTAATTTTTGGGGATTATTTTTTTTAGCATTTTGGATCCAGAGTTTGAAAACATCAAATTAAAAAAATACCTAAATCTACACTTCACAATATCTAACTAGCAGCAAATGATTTTTATGGAAAAAATCATAATGTGTATTTTCAGGAATTGGTTAAATTGTCCCTGTATTGTTCTTGTGTTCAGTGAAAATGTATATACAGTTAAATGTATATACAGTTGTGCTCTAAGGTATACACCCCTGCAGAATTAGTAACAGATTTAGTAGATAGTACCATTTTCAACGGAAACATGAGAGAGCAGGCAAAACATTAAAAAAAAACATTTCTCATGGGATACATATTCAACTCTAGGTCATAACAGAATTGCACAATCATAAAACAAAACTTGCCAACAAAGAAAATGATGAAATGACCCCTGTTCAAAAGTCTGCATACCTTAGTTCTCAATTTGGTGTATTGCCCCTTTTAACATCAATGACAGTGTGCTAAACTGAAGTAGCACAACTTCCTTGTGAAGAGGAAGTTGAGAGACGAAAGACCCAACATCAAAGCATCCTGGGCCTCCATCACACCTCAGCAGTGCCACAGGCTCATTGCCTCCATGCCACGCCGCATTGAAGCAGTCATTTCTGCAAAAGGATTCCCGACCAAGTATTGAGTGCATAACTGAACATAATTATTTGAAGGTTGACTTTCCTTTTTTTTGTATTACAAACACTTCTTTTATAGGTCATATGAAATATGCTAATTCTTTGAGATAGGAATTTTGGGTTTTCATGAGCTGTATGCCAAAATCATCAGTATTAAAACAATAAATGTTGGTGTGCAATGAATCTAAAATATATGAAAGTTTAATTTTTATCAAACATTATGGAAAATAATTAACTTTATTACAATATGCTAATTTCTTGAGAAGGACCTGTAGTTGTCTATGAGGCCCCAGGTTCTTGTAGGTGGTATAGCTGCTCATTCATCTTAGCAAAATGCCTTCAGGTCACGCAATGCCTTTAGTCATCTTTGTCATGATGGCCACTCCAGAACCTTCACCTTTTTCTGCTGTAACCACTGGAGGGTCAACTTGGCCTTGTGCTTAGGGTCATTGTCATGCTGGAAAGTCCAAGAGTGTCCCATGTGCAGCTTTCGTGCAGTAACATGCAAATTATCTGTCAGTATTGTCCAATAACATGCTACATTCTTCTTGCCATCAATTTTCACAAGGTTCCCCATGCCTTTACAGCTCACACCCCCCCAAAACATCAGTAAGCCACGACCATGCTTCACAGTGGGGATGGTATACTTTCCACTATAGGGCTTGTTGACCCCTCTCCAAACATAGTGTGTGTCAAGTTGTTTTCGGGCATTTTGTAATCAGGATTTTTTGCGGCACTAGCACAGTAAATGCTTCTGTCTGGCAACTCGACAATGTAGATAATTTTTCTGGCAGCTTTGGCTGAAATTTTTCTTAGTCTACCCGACCTTGGCTTGGTATCAAGAGATCCCCTCCACTTCTTAATAAGTGATTGAAAAGTACTGACTGGCATTTGCAACTTTATGCCAATCCAGTATGGAGGATATCTTCATTCATAATTCAAATAGAAAATCCGAAAGAGAAAACGAAGCAAGATCAAATTAAAAATATTATTATTTTACCATGCTACTAGGAAAAATCATATGGACAGCAGGGGGAGCTGACTGCTGGGAAGCAAACTGAGTTTGGCAGAGCAGTATATATAAGTTAAGTCTCAAGGAATTCCAAAATTTAGGAACCACTGTGGCCATGCTCTGCCTCATGGAGGCACTTTGCCTTGGCAAATCCTGAGAAGCAGTGGCAGCAAAAACTGTTCTGTCCTGTAAGTAGTGTCCTGACTGTAAGTAGTGTCCTGACCAGTGTCCCGGGACAGTCAGACACTTTTGTAGTGGACTTTTAGATGTTCCACAGGACTGATTATAGCAGCTGTCTAAGAACTACCAGTCTCTGTCACACTCTTGACGACTGCTGGAGTGAGACCCGGAAGGGAGGGGGGCCAAAACCCCCACTATGGATAGTCAAACAAGAAGCTGAATCTCAACATTATACTGTATATCATGATATATCACTTTGGGGCTTGCTGGATCATCCCATAAAGGGAGTTTTGGTTTCAATACATGCAAGGCATTATGATGTTCTCCACAGAGCGACTAGAAGAGATTAATGCTAGCTTTCTACAGGGAAGCATAGTCAAAATGTGATAACCGAGTCCTTTTGTTCCTGGATAGCGCCGCCGAGGCGACACAATCTAATTGTAATGTACTCTGTCGTCTCCTATTTCAGCCAGTGAACTGACCCTAATTTCGTATGCAGCAAGAGTTTGTGGGCTGTCCCTCTCGAAGGGAAATATAAGTCTTTGTTTAAGGTTAAACTGAGGAGATTTCTGTAACGACTCTCCTGGCGACACGTCTGAGTATGCCATAGCAAATGTGTTGGATAAATGTTGTATTAGATAGACTGTACCGCATAAGACATGCTTAGATCTTAGATCATATTTAGAAGTGTAAGCGACATGTAATTTCTTGGTATAATTGTGTAATTGTGTGTCCGGTTAAAGTGTTGTACTTTGATGCGCTTTAATTGGAATTAAATATTATTCATTTACTAAGTTCTGTCATAGGCAAGGCAAGGCAAGGCAAGTTTATTTATATAGCACATTTCATACACAATGGCAATTCAATGTGCTTTACATAAACAGGAAAACACAAACATTTATAACAGATAAAATTAAAGCATTTAAAATAAAAGTGAAAAACAGTTAGAAAAATAGTACAGTTTAAGAAATAAAACAGATTGAACGAACATATAAAATATAGTGCAGTCAGTTCGGACTTAGACATTCTAAATCATTTCCCAGAACATCTCTGGTGGAGGATTAATGGGATAGTAATTAATGTAAGTTATCTTGTTGCGGTCTGCTCCTATGTTTCAGCTGTTATTACGCACACAGTTTCAAGCTAGGTAGCTTATGCACCTTTGTCTGACTCGCGGGCAACGCGTTAGTTCCCCGGGTCGCTGTAGTATTTCTTTCCGTAGCTGTTTACACACGGATAAATGATCATTTGTGAGTTCAGATGGTTAGATAGGAAATATCAACAACGTCTATACTATCAATCCTCTGTACGCATTTATTAAGCATTGCTCCGTTCTTAACCCAGACTATTGCAACGGGAGAAAAGGAAAAACATTAATTATTAATGCTTCAACTTCATAAGTGCACATTAATTGTATCGTTTTACTCCCAACTACACTTTCCTGTGACACACATGACTGTCCGCCCACTCCAACCACACCATACAGCCTACTCCACTCAGCAAATGCATACTCCAACTGTATTCGTATTGTAATAGTGTCTATTAGTATTGTAATAGTACGTAATAGTGTGTAAAAGTATGTGTTAGTATTGTAATAGTATGTATTAGTATTGTACTAGTGTGTAATAGTGTGTATTAGTTGTGTAGTAGTGTGTGTTAGTACTGTAATTGTGAGTAATAGTGCATACAATTGTGTGTTAGTTTTGTAATAGTGTGTATTAGTATTGTAATAGTGTGTATAGTATTTTAAAAGTGTGTAAGAGTGTGTAGTAGTGTTGTGATAGTTTATAATAGTGTGTAATAGTGTGCATCAGCGTTGTAATAGTGTTATATTAGTGTTGTAATAGTGTGTTATACTGTTTATTAATGTTGTAATAGTGTGTATTATTATTGTAAAAATGTGTATATTGTAATAGTGTGTAATAGTGTTTATTAGTTTTGTAATAGTGTGTGTTATTATTGTAATAGTGTATAATAATGTTTCTTAGTATTGTGTATTATGTTATAAAAGTGTGTAATAATGTGTATTAGGGTTGTAATAGTGTGTATAAGTATTGTATTAGTGTGTAATAGTGTGTATTAGTAATGTAATAGTGTTTAACACTGTTTAATAGTATTTTAATAGTGTGTGTTAATATTGTAATAATGTATGGTATTGCAATAGTGTGTATTAGTATTGTACTAGTCAATCAATCAATCAAATTTATTAATAAAGCCCTTTTTACAACAGCAGTTGTCACAAAGTGCTTTGACAGACACCCGGCCCGAGACCCCCAAAAGCAAGCAACACAAGTGATGCACAGTGGCTAGGAAAAACTCCCTAGTAGGAGGGACCTGGGAAGAAACCTAGAGAGAGGCCAGACTCAAGGGGGTGGCCAGTCCTCTTCTGGCTGTACCGGGTGGGGGAT